>SJYQ01000745.1:81992-105019 GCA_006410935.1 Redunca redunca
TGGAATTCTTTGGTACTTTAGAAGATAACACATCTTTAAAAGTTTAATAGCCTCAATGATTGCTTTTCAAATCTGAAGATAAAAACTTCAATAGAGAGACTATCCAATGCTGTGGGTGGGAATATAAATTAGAATGATGTTTTTTGGAGGGCAATTTGATAATAACGCAGAATTCTAAGGATTTTGACATGTAATCTTTTGATCAAGTTATTTCATTTCTAGGCCAAAATAATCATGTCATATGCAAACATTAGTACAAAAATTAATAGTAGTGTGTACAACAGAAAAAGACTGGAAGCAATGTAAATATTCAATAATAAGGGACTAACAAATTATATCTATAGTATTTAGATATTAAAAACGGAAACAGCAAATATTTATTAAATAAATGGTGAGCCCCTAGATACCTAAAAGATCATGCTGAAAACCTAATTCTCAGAGAAGCTTTAGCTGCACAATTTGACAAAAATTTGCTTTGACTTACAAGGCTGAATATAAGCCTCAATTTATCATCTACTGAGTTACAAAGTTTATCTGAGCCACCAGGGAAGTATAAAGTATGTAAGTGACAGTATATAGTATGTAAGTGACAGGTTCTACACCTTAAAGTATGTAAGTGACAGGTACTACACTTTACATTCACTTGTACATTTAATCCTCATGTCATTATTATGAAGAAAGTTCTGGTATTATCACCCCTATCTACACAGATGGAGAAACCAGAGTGGAAATGATCTTGCTGGAAATCATGAAGAAAGTATGTTCTGGAGATAAAACCTGAGTACCCAGGTAAATCTGAATGGTAAGCCCAGGACTGCACTGGAGTTTTCCTTCTATTTCTGATTTAAAGAATGATCATCAGGTAGATAAGGATCATTACTTGTGAAGAAAACAATTCAATGACATAGCCAGGCTTCAGCAATACGTGAACCATGAACTCCCAGATGTCCAAGTTGGATTTAGAAAAGGCATAGGAACCAGAGATCAAATTGCCAACATCTGCTGGATCATGGAGAAATCAAGAGAGTTCCAGAAAAACATCTATTTCTACTTTATTGACTATGCCAAAGCCTTTGACTGTGTGGATCACAACAAACTGTAGAAAATTTCAAGAGATGGGAATACCAGACCACCTAACCTGCCTCTTGAGAAATCTGTATGCAGGTCAGGAAGCAACAGTAGAACTGGACATGGAACAACAGACTGGTTCCAAATAAGAAAAGGAGTATGTCAAGGTTGTATATTGTCACTCTGCTTATTTAACTTCTATGCAGAGTACATCATGAGAAACGCTGGGCTGGAGGAAGCACAAGAATCAAGATTGCTGGGAGAAATATCAATAACCTCAGATATGCAGATGACACCACCCTTATGGCAGACAGTGGAGAATTATTCTTCATGAAAGTGAAAGAGGAGAGTGAAAAGGCTGGCTTAAAGCTCAATATTCAGAAAACTAAGATCATGGCATCCAGTCCCATCAATTCATGGCAAATAGATGGGGAAACAATGGAAACAGTGGCTGACTTTATTTTGGGGGGCTCCAAAATCACTGCAGATGGTGACTGCAGCCATGAAATTAAAAGACGCTTACTCCTTAGAAGGAAAGTTATGACCAACCTAGATAGCATATACAAAAGCAGAGACATTACTTTGCCAACGAAGGTCTATCTAGTCAAGGCTATGGTTTTTCCAGTAGTCATGTATGGATGTGAGAGTTGGAATGTAAAGAAAGCTGAGTGCCGAAGAATTGATGCTTTTAAACTGTGGTGTTGGAGAAGACTCTTCAAAGTCCCTTGGACTGCAAGGAGATGCAACCAGTCCATCCCAAAGGAGATCAGTCCTGGGTGTTCATTGGAAGGACTGATGCTGAAGCTGAAGCTCCAATACTTTGGCCACCTGATGCGAAGAACTGACTCATTGGAAAAGACCCTGATGCTGGGAAAGATTGAGGCAGGAGGAGAAGACGACAACAGAGTCTGAGATGGTTGGATGGCATCACCGACTCAATGGACATGGGTTTGAGTGAACTCCAAGAATTGGTGATGGACAGGGAAGCCTGGTGTACTCCAGTCCATGGGTCACAAAGAATCAGACACGACTGAGCATCTGAACTGAACTGAATTCAGATGATACAAAATACAGAAAATACATAAAAGACTTATTGCCCAAATATTTCCAAAGAACAGAATGAATTTACCCTTACTATTCTCCTGGGACAAACTAATTGGGAGAGTCCGAGAATCAACTTACTTTAAAGCCCAAGTTAGTCACAGGACTCAGAATTATCTCTGTTGATATTTAAGCAGAAGTAGAAAATTGTCATTAAGTGATACCAAGTTGCAGCTGGGGAGGGAGAAGTCTGAATTCAGCAAGGAGACCACCAGAACTCCTGACTAGTTTAACTGTGCAGGTCTGCTCCTGTGATTTCATTAACCTCACAACAATATGCTTCCTCAATGTACGTGTTTGAAATATTTTGACTCCATTTTTGTTACAGTGAGTATTTAGATGTTAATCATCATTTTTGAGCATTCATCCAAATCTGGTGACATGTTCTACATACACACTTACATCCACAGAAGAATTGATGCTGCTCCTTGAACCTGAGGTGCTAGCAATCCAATGGCCATATCCGTTTTCTGGTCCATCCACATTGATGTCTGCCAGGTGCTGCTGCAGTGCTTAAAGATAAAGAGGAAGAAGGAAAAAAAAAAAATCCTGATATATCAACCCCCCTCAGAAGTATGATAAAGATGTCAGACATGACTTAGCAACTGAACAACAACAGAAGCTGAATGAAAAAGATCCAAGGGCATAATCATAGGTATTTCTTTCACAGCACCTTTGTAAAGAATAAAAGATGCCAGGCTACAGAAAGCTTTCTTTTCCCTCCTCTTCCTTCTAAAGCCCTCTCTCTACACACATATAACTTTTCTTAATTGACCCAAAGGGTGACAGTAACCATATACACAGATTTGATGTCTTCCTCTTTGGAAGGCAATCTTTCAAGTATTAATAAATAATTTCAGCAACATTTTAATGATATAAAGGATTAATGGAAAACCTATGATGGCTTTTGTTTACCATAGGAGACATCAGTTAATCCTTCCAATAATAAAGAAGCAGTCTTAGGTATTAACTGCTGTGGAAAGAGAGATTATTCTTGCAAAAGAAATAATTCATAGTTTAAAAAAATTTTCCTAAAACCTAGCCTATCTGTGCTATATAAATTAATGCTTTTCAGACACTTTTGAGAACAATAACCAAGTTTTGTGTTATGCTGTCAGAATTTCCAATAAATAACACTAGGACTTAGGCCAATACTTGCTTAACACCAGTCCTTATTAAAATAAGCCCTTTTTTTATATCACTCTGGGTATGAGCCTTAAGGGTTGTTAGTTATCAGGCCATGATACAAATTATCTCCATGACAGGAGATAAAAATTCTTGCTAATATCAGCAAAGACCAAGTTGAAATAAACCTTCACCTATCAAAACTTCTCATTTATAACATAAGACCATATTAAGTCAGAACTTAAGCCTGATAAGACAGACTCTTTATGATTCAAACTCAGGATTCTACTGCCTCCAACAAATATTAATTTGATTTTACTATTAATTTTCCTAGTAATTACAGATTCAATATTTTTATATCTCTTTTACTAATGAAAGGCTATCTTTTAATTAAAATACATCTGACAAGCAACACTGTGTAAGTTTAAGGTACAAAATGTTGATCAGATGCATTTATATACTGCAGCAACAGATGAGCCTCTGTCGTGCCACACAGTTACCATTTCGTTTTTTGTGGAGGGAATAATTAAGATCTAGATTCTTTGCACAAGTTTGGGGATTATAATACAATATTGTTGTCCACATTCACTATATTATGCATTAAGTACTCCAGGACTTATTTACCTACTAGTTGCAAGTCTGTACCATTAAGTAACAGAATTTGTTTTTTTAAAAAAAAAAAAGACAGTCTCTATTTAGAATCTTACCATCCTGACCTACTTCTTTATAAATTCTCAAATATTTGCTGTAGCGACTCTGTCATTTTTCTATCCTGAATTACCACATTATCTGCAGTTGAAAACATCAGCTTATTTCTTACTCCATTCAGTCAACGTTTTTCATCAGCTAATACTTTCAAGTAATTAAAAAATGAGAACAAAACAAAAAAGCAAATAGTAAGAAGAGTTTACAGTGAAAAATACCCCTCCTACTCTTGTCTCCCAGTCTTATCTACCCCTCCTTCTCCATAAAAACAAATCATGTGGGCAGTTTTTCACCCATCTTTACAAAGACATTTTTTACAAATTCAAGCTAATTGTATTTGTATTTACAAATACAAGCCCCAATTAGCTTGAATTTGTAAAAATGTTTTTGTAAAGATGGGTGGCTCAGACAGTAAAGAATCCACCTGCAATGCAGGAGACCTGGGTTGGATCCCTGGCTTGGGAAGATCCCCTGGAGGAGGGCATGGCAACCCACTCCAGTATTCTTACCTGAAGAATCCCATGGACAGAGGAACATGGTGGGCTACAGTCCATGGGGTCGCAAAGAGTCAGACACAACTAAGCAACTAAGCACAGCACAAGTTAAAGACATCCATTTTAACAGTCTTCTAAATATTTTGTCATTGCAACTGCCTACTATATTTGTCATTATCTATCTGTCCTGCTGGCCTTGCCTTTTCTGAAAACAGTGAATGACTGAAAAGAAAGTGTACCCAATAATTAATTTGGTCACACCAAATCAGCTCCAGTGATCACATAATTTCCTCTGAAAAGTAGGGTCAAAGGAATTAATAAATTAAAATCTTACCCATAAATCCTCCACTGGCAATGCTCACGTATTCTTTGTTTTTCTAAAGTGGAAAATAAAATTTAAATTACTTCAAAATGCAATTCAATTAAAATTTCTTATAGTTCTATAAGCATTGACAAATGTAATAAAAGGTTATATACTAAATTTCTGGATTTATTTTAACATTTTGGACTTTGGCACAGAGACATACATACACTTACCTTGTATACTGTAATATCTGGGGCTTGCACAGGAACAAGTGGACAATTTCGTGGCTTCTAAGGAGACTGTACTACAGTCCCAACGTAGTTACACTGTATTTTCCAATGTAACAAAAATGTTTTAAAAGCTTTCAAAAATATTTTGGGTTCTTTATTAAAAAGGAAATACAAAAGCAAATAACACAGCTAATTATGAACAAATGACAGAATGTCAACATTTTACAAACTATTAAAAATCAATGAATCTAAGTAATGATAAAGACACAAGAAAAGTATCTGGGCAGTATTTACTGCCTGAGGAAGTACACACTATCCAAGACTTCCTGTCCCCCCACCCTCCAAAGTCATCTAACAAGACTCTAGGTCTAATCACCAGCTTACGAGAAATACCAGGGATAGAATCTGATAAACACCGCTATGTGAATGCAATCAGCAAAATCCGGATTGTGGGTTTTTCCAAACAAATAGATGCAAGGAAAAAGAAACTGGAAACACAGCCGAAAAAAAGAGACTTAAAAGATATTAACCAAGTGCAATGTCTTGTTTTAGATCTTGAGAAAATTAGGAAACTTGAATACTCATTAGATTTTTTATAATCAAGCGTAATGTTGTAATCGATTATATCTTTACAAAGAATTTACAGTTCAATTCTCCCTACTTTTGAATTTGTTTGAAATTTTCCACGTTAAACATTGGGGAGGGGGAGAGATTTCTAAATCCACATCAAGAACTCAAATTATTAAAAGAAGTCCACAATATTCCAAATTCTTGCCATCTGACATCCTTTGTAATATACAGCTTGTTTCAGAGCATTTTTAGAATAGCTCAATTAAATTTATAAGTAAAATGAATTTGAGTCCCTATTTCTGTTATTCTGTTTAAAATACTAAAATATCTTTACTCCAGTAAAGTACAAAATTATCGTATAATCCCTCTCCCAAATACTTTGTTCCCTTTCTGATTTTGTGTTTCAAGGATTGTCCTTTCGACTAATTTTCTCAAATCAGATTCCACTGAAGTGGATACAAATTGAGTGGCCTGTGTCTCCTGTCTTCCTGTTTTCATAGTTCAGGGTCACACAAAATGAGGACTTTAATATATAAACTCCAAGGAATAACTAATAAACAACTATTTTTATAAAGAAAAAGCTGTCACTGAGTGAGGCTTTGTAGAAAAGGTAGATGGTCAGGGTGCATGAAATCAGTGATACAAATTAGTTGTGCTAAAGACAACACTGGATCACAAAAAGGAAAGATGGTTAAGTATCACAGACATATACATGTATATTTATTCAATTTCAAAGTGAAGATCTTAAAATGAATTATACAGCAACTGTAAAAAGTATTAAGGCATGAATAGGCACAGAGAACAAACAAAAGAATAATCCAGAAATGGACCCTGACGCATTGAAGAATTCAGTCTATTAAAGAGGTGCTATTTCAAATTGATAGCACAACTGGTTAGCTATTTGGGGAATTTGTTTTTTATTCCTACCTCATTTCTTACAGAAAAATAATTCTAGATGGTCCAGAAGATTTAAACATAAAAAATATATCATAAAAGCATGTAAGAAAAAAATGAGGGAGAAGACTTCTTGGCAAGACACAAAACCAATAAAGTGTTTTTTTACAAAACAAAAAAGATAAATTTAACAAAGTAGACAACAGCACAAAACTGCCTAGGAGAATTTCTTAAATGTGACAGCAAAAACCAAGGAAAAACTGAAGTAATCTGTCAGCATACCTGTAAAAAGTGTGCAAGGACCATGTTCATATACATGTCTTCTTCCTCTCTGCCACTGCCCATGAAGCAGAGGTGCTCCCCACCAGCGATGGAGCCAGACTCGATGGACTGCTTCTGTGCTTCCAGCAGGGATTTTACAGACTGTGCAAACTCGGATGGATTCTGGAGCATCTGGACAATTAAAAAAATTTAATGTGGCAAGCTTGTGTTTTTAATACATCTGCAAAAATTGAAATATTTTCCCGGGGGGCTTGGGAGAGAACAATGTTTATATTTCCACCATGAAAATTAAAAAAAATTAAGGCTTTTTTTATTTTTGGCCACGCTACACAGCTTGTGGGATCTTAGTTACCTGACCAGAGATTGAACCCAGGCCCTCTGCAGCGAATGCTCTTAAAAGTCTTAGCCACTGAATAGCCAGGGAATTCCCAAAATAAAGACTCTTATAAGTAAAATCCCTGGGATAAAAGAAATGTATATAAATGTATCTATAATACATCAGAAAACAAAAGCTGACAATTCATGCAAAGATTAAATTATGTAAAGAAAATACCAGGAAAAAAAATGTTTTTGCTCTTTGTTTTCTAAGTTTCAATGTCTTTAGGGTATCATAACAAGAAAAGTTTAACAATGAGTGGAAGGTCCATGACAAAAACAGTTCATTGAAACAAGCTATATTTTTTAGTCTCCACTACATGGCAAACCATGTTATTTCTTAGAGGACAGTTAGAAATAGTGGAAGCATTAGGTACTAGAGATATGATGATGAAAAAACTCATTTCTTACCCTCAAGAAAATAAGCATACCTTATTTATTATACAAAAATTTGTTAAAACTTTTAATAAAAAGCACAGTGAAAATCCAAAAGAAAAATGGAGAAACCACAAAAAGGCACTTTGTAAAAAAAAAAAATACAAATTAACAGCACACTCAAAAACATGTGTAACATCACTAGTAATGACCACTGTCTTGCACCCACCAATCTTGTAAGATAAAAAATTAGTGATGTCCAATAATGCTTACGTATAAAACAATCATTCTCACTTACAGTTGTAAAGTGTAAGTTGATACAGTGTTTTTAAAGGGCAATATGGGAGACTCCAGTAACAATTCTATATACCCACATTCTGTATGCCCACATTCTACAGTCTATATTCTCTAACTCTTACCCTAACAATTTTACTTTTAGGAGTGTATTTTACAGAAATATTTGCACAAGTCCACAAATGTTAACTACATTAACTACATGTTAACTACAGCATTGTTTTATTATAAGAAAACTGAAAACATTCTAAATGTACATCAATCAGGTGATAAATTGTGGTGTATCTATACTATGGGGCACTATACAGCCATTAAAAGGAATGTAGTAAAATGAAAACATCTCCCAAAAAACTGTTAAGTGAAAAACGAAGTGAACAAAAAAAAGTGAATAAGAAATATGTAAATATAGGTTAAAGGGCTGGATGATTAAACAAGCTGACAATAATTAACTCTGGAGATACTCTTTGAGCTTTCTAAGAATAATCAGTTATTCACAAATGACTTGAATAATAAGCATAAAAGATGGACCACCTAGGTCCTCCAGGGCTTCCCAGGTAGCTCAGAGGTAAAAAGCCTGTCTGCTAAGCAGGAGACGTGGGTTTGATTTCTGGGTAGGGAAGATTCCCTGGAGAAGGAAATGGCAACCGGCTCCAGCATTCTTGTCTGGGAAATCCCAGGCAAGGATAAGCCTGACTGGGTATAGCCCATGGGGTCACAAAAGAGTCAGACATGACTTAGAGACTAAACAACAACACATCTAAGTCCTCCAAGATGAATGAAGGCACAGAGTTTACATTCAGGATGCAAGCAAGCTAGAATCGCCTTCTTCACCTATAACACCCCAAACTCTCTGGGTTGTTTTACCTCCATTTTCCACGAGCTTCCTCCTGACGCCACTGAGACCTTTCCACATGCCCTTTCAACCTCAGTGTCAACTTTTTCAGATAAGTTAGGGACAAAGTTACTCCTCTTACTGTCTTCCCCATTCTTGAGGCTCTAAAAATCCCAGAAGAGCTTAAATGATGTCAGTCCCAGTCTTACCAAATACTCTAAGCATCTCTGACAATAATTATCTACTTCATCTATTCCTTCAATTCAAGTGATCCTAGGATAGTAATTTTAACAACTGAGACCCTACATGCCAGATGCTGCTGCTGCTAAGTCGCTTCAGTCATGTCCGACTCTGTGTTACCCCATAGACGGCAGTCCACCAGGCTCCCCCGTCCCTGGGATTCTCCAGGCAAGAACACTGGAGTGGGTTGCCATTGCCTTCTCCAATGCATGAAAGTGAAAAGTGAAAGTGAAGTCGCTCAGTCATGTCTGACTCTTCGCGACCCCATGGACTGCAGCCTACCAGGCTCCTCCGTCCATGGAGTTTCCCAGCAAGAGTACTGGAGTAGGGTGCCATTGCCTTCTCCGCCTATATGCCAGAGACTACCCTTATTACATATTATTTTATTTTATATGCACAGTTCAGTTCAGTCGCTCAGCTGTATCCAACTCTTTGCGACCCCATGAATCGCAGCATGCCAGGCCTCCCTGTCCATCACCAACTCCTGGAGTTCACTCAAACTCACGTCCATCGAGTCAGTGATGCCATCCAGCCATCTCATCCTCTGTCGTCCCCTTCTCCTCTTGCCCCCCCCAATCCCTCCCAGCATCAGAGTCTTTTCTAATGAGTCCACTCTTCACATGAGGTGGCCAAAGTATTGGAGTTTCAGCTTTAGTATCAGTCCTTCCAATGAACACCCAGGACTGATCTCCTTTAGGATGGACTGGTTGCATCTCCTTGCAGTCCAAGGGACTCTCAAGAGTCTTCTCCAACACCACAGTTCAAAAGCATCAATTCTTCGGCACTCAGCTTTCTTCACAGTCCAACTCTCACATCTATACATGACCACAGGAAAAACCACAGTCTTGACTAGATGGACCTTTGTTGGCAAAGTAACGTCTCTGCTTTTCAATATGCTATCTAGGTTGGTCATAACTTTCCTTCCAAGGAGTAAGCGTCTTTTAATTTCATGGCTGCAGTCACCATCTGCAGTGATTTTGGAGCCCAAAAAAATAAAGTTTGACACTGTTTCCCCATCTATTTGCCATGAAATGATGGGACCAGATGCCATGATCTTCGTTTTCTGAATGTTGAGCTTTAAGCCAACTTTTTCACTCTCCTCTTTCACTTTCATCAAGAGGCTTTTGAGTTCCTCTTCACTTTCTGCCATAAGGGTGGTGTCATCTGCGTATCTGAGGTTATTGATATTTCTCGATAAAAGGAGGCTTACAGTAAAAACTTTTAGACTGACTACCCAATCATAAAAGAGCTAATGTTCACAGAGTACTTACTAAGTGCAAGGCACTATGCTGAGTGCTGTATCAGGCAGCTCACAGTGAGAAGTTTAGAATTTACTGACATAACAATGGTAAGCAACAGTAAACCATACCTAACAGTGCTCTCATCTACTGTTTATGATGCCAAGGGGGTGTCCGTGGTTAAAAGGAAACCTGAGAGCTACTCTTGTATAACGGCAGAGACTCCCTCTTTAAGCAGAAAGAAAAACATCCCCAAATCTGGTACATGTACATTTATTCATGGATTAAAGAAAAAAATCCATTTTCTCCATATTTTTTTAATTTTAAATCACATTTATACTAACCAGATCTGAATCTAAATGGAAAGCCGTTGATAAATGCCCAGCATTATACTGTTCTGCAGGACGGCAATCCACCACAAAGAATCGGACTCCTTCCTAAAAGGGAAACATTTGACATAATAAAATATGCCAGGAAGAGCACATTTTACACAATATAAACAATTAACCAAAAGGGGGGAACAAATGGATTAAAAAATGGATCTCACATATAGTTAGCAAGTCCTATATAGTACAGACTCAAGAAAATATCCTCAAGATCTTAAAAGAGTTGTATTCATTTTAAACAGTAGTTAAAACAGTTTGTATATACTGTCCTTGACAAAAAGTCTTAAAACATATAGCAGGAAGAATGTTAGTTTGGGCTATAAGACTAATTTGAATTTAATAACTTAATGTGCATCATGTTAAACACTTTAAAAAACACTATACATAGATATAAACACAGAGGTAGATACAATTTCTATTTCTGAAAATAAGCCCACAAACTTATCAACAATGTAATTCATTCACATAAGGATTAAATAAATGTCTTTTGGGGTGACAGCAGGTTCTCCAATGCCAGTATGCACTGGAGTTCAGATGGGTCTCTTTAAACTGGATTATAAGTTATTTTTTTAATAAAGGTTCTAATGAGAAAACCACACAAAATGGTTGTTTTAAAGATATCTATTGTAAAAGGCCTATCTTCCCATGTTCTTTCCTCTTCTCCCATCTTTGACATACATCCCATCTTTCAAATATACACATGAATTAACTGCTGCACTATTAGCAATAAAGAACTTATATTGAAAAAACTGGCTCATCAGATTTTCATAAATACAACAGAGAAAAAATTATGGTGTATCTTCAATTCTCCTTTGTAGATGCCTTTTGGCATTAAACCATGTAATTCAATTATCTGTATGCTGCTGCTGCTGCTGCTGAGTTGCTTCAGTCGTGTCCGACTCTGTGCGACCCCATAGACAGCAGCCCACCAGGCTCCCCCGTCCCTGCGATTCTCTAGGCAAGAACACTGGAGTGGGTTGCCATTGCCTTCTCCAAATTATCTGTGTAAGTATCTAGAATTTAACTATGAAATAGTAAATTCACCCTTGTAAGTGCTTATATAACATTCAGTTGCCCCATTAAAATACGAAATAAGATTTGGCAATTTACAAAAACTAGTGTCAAAAATAATTAGTTGACAAAAAAAATAACACACAAGCTGGCAGTTTAAAAATGAGCATATGGACAGAAGATTTAACATATTAATCACTCAAAAAAGGCAAAACAACTACATTGTTATAGTAAATTAATTTTGTGATAATCAACAAACATGGAGGAGACACTGATTCCTTGCATTTAAAGGGGATCATCCTCTAACAAACAGTGGGGCTTTTTAACTTACCCCTTGAAGCTGATTTGCCTGAAGGATCTCTGACACTGAGATGGCCAGGCAAAGAGCCTGACTCAGATCTGCATCGTCGTCCTTAATTCCCAACAAAGTACTGCCAAATAGATGGTGATTATCCTGTGTGAAGAGGAATTTTTAGAACTTCATGAAGAAAAAAATAAAATCAAGTTTCCCTCCTAAAACTATTCTCAACAGACCAAGGTAAAAGGTAAAATAATTATATAACATCTTTGAGTCATGTGATTTAACTTAGTGTATCAAATCTTCTAGGCTAAAAGCTACAAAAAGGCTAGAAACAAAGCCCGTGTTTGAGTTCACACAAAATGAAAGACAAAGAAAAAAATAACACATTCTACCACAGCTATTTTCTATACTATCACATACGTTTAAATAGCAAATTGTTAAATGGTTACTCACAATTTTATGCTTTAATATTGAATAAAAATTAAAATATGCCATAAATTATGTAATATGCTGCTAATAAAACCTGCTCTAATTAGCAATTGCTAGTGCAGTTTATTTACTATGTCTGAAGAATAAAAACTATTCTCTTAAAAGGCTAGAAAGAAAAGGATAAGACTTCTTTCTCATCTAGTATCATAACCACTACCTTGCCATCTAACTTAGTCAACATTGTTGGGAACTGAGGTAATCCACATAAGGCAATTATTAAAATAACTGAAATTAGTCCTGAGAAACAAATTTCTTTTATAATCAGTTTTGAGGGAAATGTTCTTAAAAAGTTTCTGTCATCTGCCTCCTGGACACACTATACTGAACATAATTTAATCTCATCTTAATATTTCAGGGACATAACTTCCAACTAACAATCAGGATGGCAGAATGCCTTAAAAATAAAAAAAGACAATAATGCTCTCATGAGCACTTGAGGTCACAAACAGTTTACAAATGGGAGTCCCATGTCGCCTCCATTTCTAGCTTTAGAATCTAGAGTTTTAGTTTCTAGAAGTTGACAGCACTTGGACTTCTAATCTGATGTCATTTCTCTTTAAAGTTCTTGACTGATCTGAGAAAGGTTCAAGGTCTCCATGGAGCTTAAGTGACCCTTTTTTGTGTAAAAGACAGCTCAGCATCATTCAAAGTTGGAATTTTAACTTTAACTCTAGATAAAGAAGGCATAATGATACCCTAATAATCAGATTTCTATAACACAATTTTTAAAGTAAGGAAGCATTAATTTAAGAAAGATTTTATAGTCAATTTTCTCATGATCAGAAATAATCAGAGGAGAGGTAAAAGGGCTCTTAGCATATTTGTATACTGTCTTTTTTAAAATGTCTATTCCTCTACTAGGGAGAATATTTATAATGAAAAAAATCACACAAAACTGTAATACACAGAAAGAATGACAACCTAGAGTATTTTAACTGAAGTGGATACAACATAAACAGAAAACAATGCATAAAATGTGAAATTCTGAAGTAGGTCATTTCTTATCTGATACCTTCCTAAATGAAGCTGGTGTTTTACTGCAATAATACTGAGCCAGAGAGAAAAGGTCTTCTGTATCTTCTAGATTCAAACTGGATGGAGTATTTTCCAAGAACTCTGAAATAGGATTATAAATAAATTATAATATTTTCAAAAAGTTTTGCTTGTAAAGTATACAACAATAAACATAATATATCAAAGATGGTTTATCTTCAACATTAGTTTTATAAATGAAATCTCAACAGTGATGCACAGAAAACTGCTTGAAGAGATGTGGATTTTCCCCAAAGGAACTGAAACTCTTAATATAATCCTGCTATTAGTGACTGATGGTGTCTCGCAATCAAATCAAATTCATTAGCCTTGATTGGAATACTGTGGTTTATTTAACAAACACAAATGCCAGGGCCCCTGCAAATAAACAATAACCAAGAAACGGTTCCTGACTTAAGGAACTTTGTCTCGCTTGAGAAATATAAAGATAAGTCATATGATGTAGTGAAGTAAACACCGTAACACAGACAGTACAGTGTGCTGGGCACTACAGAAAGAAGTGAATCTGTGAGGGCTGGAGTGGAGAGAACCCAAGAGGAGGATCAGCATTCCAACAAAGGAGGTACTTACAGGAGTCGGGGATTCAAAGGAAAATTAAGGAAGGAAGGGAAAGGGAGAGAGAGAGGAGACCAGTTTACTTAAACCAAAGAAACAGTGTATAGAAAAAAACTGAATGCGTGAAAAAAACACGTAAGGGATGAATGAGGGTAGCAAATCCGGGGAGACCATCTTTAAGGCCTGTATGCAGACAGTGTGTAAGATTTGAAGGGAACCTCAGAGCTCTTCTAGACTAATCTTGTAAATTCACATAATAGATGAGAAAACTTCAGTTTCAGAAAATTAAGTGACTTGAAAAATGTTTTCTCCACATTTAGTGATACTTACGGATAACTTCTTCTTTGCTGTCAGACTCTTGCCCTAAAATGACTTCTCTGTAAAAGAGAATCACATGAATTTGAGTTAAATATTAACAGAGCACCCTGAGAACAGAGAAGAGAAAAATCCAGCCAACTTGATACTTACTTTGCATTAACAAGGATTATTAACATTAAGAAATAAATAAAAAATGGATCTGCCTGTTGTAGATATCCATCCCATATTGCCTGAGTGACTTCAATGGAACAATAACAGGCAAAAAGGCTTCCAAGCTGTAATCAGGAAATGAAATGAGAAATATAAACCACTGGAAATGACTTGCTCTTTTTAAAGTATTGAGGCAAATGCATAAGTAACATTATAACAAACTGTCTGTACCTGATATTTAACGTGGACCTTAATTTTACTGTATGTAATCCAAAGGAAGACTATGGATTTAAGGCACAATGAAGCCACTGACTAGCTGTGTGCCTTAGGGTATATCACTTAACCTCATGAGTTTTACATTTCTACTTTTTTTTTTTTTAAGGAGTATTACCCATGCTCTACCACTGTTGTGGTGAAGAGAAAGATAACCAACCCTTAATATCTAAAGTAACTTAAGTTAGCATATATCTGCCACAGCATAAGAACTAGCATAATTACCCATGAGCTCTATAAGGTAACTACTACAGTACTTAACTCGCTAAGTAACTGTGAAGATCAAGCATGGTAATTTCAGTTAAGAGCACCAAATGAAATTGTAATAACAATTTAAAGGCCAACTGTGCACCAAGCTTACTTGTACCTAATTTGAAACAAATGAGACAACACTGATGTCCTGCAAAACGTTTCAAGAGCTCTATGGTTTTCTATGTCAATTAAAGAATTGTTAACATATGTAAGTTTCTCTAGAGCCCAACTGTGTTTTAAATTGCATGAATTTAGGGATATTTTTAGATTATTCCATTTTTCTTAGATACAGAAACAATTCCATCTAGAGGTTTAAATTTAAAACATTTTTCGTGAATAAAGAAAGCTAACAAGAACACATACACTTAGTGAATATTGTGTGCCAGATACCAAATTACTGCCACATATCTTTTACTAAATGTCTCTTATTTTAAATATTCTCATGACAGGCTTTTAAAGGAGACATTTTCCTCCCTGTATTATAGGTAGGAAAATAAACCTGTACGAAATAACCTTCCTAACATCACAGAGCTAGTGAGTCGTGATACTTGGACTAAAAAAAAGGCCTGAGACTCCACAGCTGATATAACTGCTATTACAGTTGACCACAAAAGTACCTTTTAAAATACAATACATAATGCTTCTAATGTTTTTTGTAGTTGTTTAAAATTTACTATTAGAAATAAGGAAGATGCAAATATAGACAGACAAGGTACGGTCAACATTGACCTCACTTAGCCAAACTAAGTAAGCCAAACTCATCATTCTCAGAGATGAGTTCTCAAATCACAGGAACTGGTTTTGCTTTATCTCATGATTAGAAAAGAAAGACTCCATTCCATAGACAAGATACTGGTAGCAAGAATGAACTACTTGGGAAACTGACAAAGAGAAACTGGTTGTTTCCATAACCAGTTAAAATCTACAACCAGCACTGAGTACTAATCCAGAGTTCTGGCCACAGAAATGGCATTTCTCAGGCATGATGTGACCAGAAAGACATCTATGAAAATATTCAAATTCTTAAAAGAAAATTTCTTACTTCTATACAAATAAGTAGATTTAATAGCAACATATGAATCTCAGAGAACCTACAATTTTATTATTTTTATCAAAGTAACAAGACTGTAGCCAAGAAGGAACAAAAGAGCAGGTTCTTGAGGTTTAGTATGCCAGAGCTGAAACCAGTTAGGGTCTCTAAGGTCTCACTGTCTGCTCGGCCCATCACCCTCTGAGATAGATCCTATTATTAGTCCCATTTTACAGATGAAAAAAATCAAAGTTCAGACGTTAAGTGTATTAAACAACACAGTTAATAAATGGCAGAAATGGAATCCTTTCTGAAGAAAAGTTAGGTAAGACGTCATCAAGAAACATGTTAAAATTTTTGAATATACATATATTTTCTTCTGGAACCCAAACACTGTTTTAAAAAGATTTTCAAGTTACCCTGTAAGAGCAGTTCTCAAAGTATGGTCTGAGGAGCCTTGGACATCTCCAAGAGTATTTACAGGGGAGTTTGTGAGATCAAAGCTGTTTTCATACTAATATTCAGATTTTGCCCTTTTCATATTCATTCTCTCACAAATGAACAACACAATTTTCCAAAGGCTACACAAAATATGGTATCATCACTGACTGAATAAAGAAATACATATGAGAATGTACTTGCCTGTGATCTAACCAAACACCAATGAGATTTGCAAATTTAAAAATGCCACTATTCTTTCTTTTTGGGAAATAGTTCATTTTCATTTAAAATATTTATGTTAATATGTATTGGATTTATCACTACTTCTAAATGAATACCTAAAATTTCTTAATTTCTAACCAATGTGATCCACATAAATTATGGATCCTCAAAAAATGTTGAGTGTAAGAGGTCATGAGACCAAAGGGCTTGAGAACCACACACCTAAAATAATAAAACTTCCCATTTAAAATATAAATATAGAATGACAGAGGACTGAGATGTATTTTACATTCTTTTATATCAATCATTTGATAATCTTAAGCTATTTTCTTCATGATTGTTGATCAATTCTCAAACACACTATCAACAATTTAATCACACGGTTGAACTGATACATACCATATATATATTTACATATATTTATAAAACAACAAAGGCTAAACTTCGAGTTAAACAATTTAAACTAAATGAAGAGCAAAAAATAAATGTTTGAAGTGGTAATAATTTTAATCCTTTGTCTTAAACAATAATGGTCTATAATTTAACACTTTTCTTTCTTTTTCTTTGGAGGGGGGGAACTAACTATAGTTTCACAGAAAGCTATTTTTCATTAAGTGTTCCTACTTTCACTTTATTACCCAGTTGAGTGCATAGGAGTCTGGAGTAATTTTCTTTGTATCAAGAAAAGAACAAAGCTCAGGTTCATGGTATTGGATGAGTAATCGGAAAAGATGAAATGGTCTCCCCTTCAGGGAACAATCCCTAAAAGACAAGAGAAGCAAAGTTTCTTGCATTAATAGGTCAGCACTGATCATATCAGTAACCAGTCCTCGTGCAATACCCTCCTCCCCTCCTTACCCCAGAGCATCCGACTTCAGAGCACTGACAGCAAGCCTACCTGACACAACCGGGGCAGACTCTCTTGCTCACACCTAACACACCTGACCTGACAGGAAGAAATGGCACGTCTACAGCCAACTCTAGGAGGATTCTTTCCAGGGGAACCCAGGCAGCACTCAGGAGAGAGGACTACAGGGACCAAGGAAAACAGGGACCACTTAGGTTGTCTTGACAAGCTTTGGATCCCAAAGGGAGATCTGGAGAGCCCTGAGGAAGTTCAGCTCCCTTCTTTTTCTGCCAATTAAGAAAAATCTCCCAGGAAGGCTTCAGCTTAGCTCCATAGTTAACATACTCAATTAGGAATCCTTCAGCAAAAGTCCAAGTCTGAAATGGCCACAGACAAACATTCCAAAAGAATGGACCCAGAGCTGTGATTGGAAGTGGCCTGGGTACCAGATGCTCAGAGAAAATCCCAGGAGGTGCCAAACACTGACCTTACTGAGTAACTATACTACTGCTTGCCTTGTTTCCTGGTGTCTAATAAATCTGTCTAATAAACCATTAAAAATGTACACAGCTCAAATTGCAGGCCATCTTAATAAAAGTCAGTATTTACTGAGGAAACACCATGTGCCAGACACTACAATAGACAGTTTACAAAGTTATCTCACTTTATCTTTACAAGCAACTCTATGAAAGATACTATTATCACCCTCAATTTACAGATGAGAAAACTGAGGCTTAGCTGTGGTCAAGCAGCTCAACCAAGGTCACGTAGCTAAGAAGTGATGGCAGTAAGACTTGTACACAGAAGCTGGGCATTAAACCATTATACCATGCTACCCTCCCATATATGTAATTTAATATTTGAACTAGTGGTATTTTGGTAGACGTAGTCTTTAAAAAGCAAACTATTAAAAAAAAAACTGAAATAAGGTGAAAGATTTCATGTAAAAACATTAATGAAAAGCACTGATAAAGAATGTTTCCAAATGCTATTCAAGTGGAAATAATGAAAAATAATCTCTGCAAAACTAAGATCTAAGGTCAATGTCAGGATTTGGTATAACCATTCATCTACCATTTTTAATACTGCAGATAACAGGGAAGTTTTGTAGAAAAGGCCCTAATTTGCTAATTCAGATGCCCAAATATAGAACTGGATTCATACTGACAAGACTACCTCCTCCTTTGTCTGAACACTTTCCCCACTCTATAAAGGCAAGGCAGTAGATTGCTAAAACAAAACACACACACAGTGGTAAGAAGACTAGGAACATACATTGCAAGGACAATTGCCTAGTTTGTGGGTCTCATCCTTGGAAAAAGTGGGACATCTCAGGGAATCAGCCATTGCAATAGTATCTATTCATTTAATAGCTGTGTACTGAAAGTTACTCTCCACTGCAAAGCAGTGTGCTTGATAGAATTCTACTCATGTTACATCTGACTCTCTAATAACATGTATTATAGTGGAGTTGTCTGAGCAACATTTTGTGGGGCTGGGCCCTATGCAGGGGTATTAACACTGACTCTGGCTGGAGTACTGTGCTACATGTGGAATTCATGGAAATAGTAACTGGAGTTACCTGACAAAGTATGTTACACACTTAATGCAAACCTCTAGGAGTAAACCTCTACAAGGTAGCCTTTACTAGTATCTCCCACCACCAACATCCTGTAGAGAGAAAGCTGGAACATCATGTCCCTTGCTATTACTAGTTTTGTTACACTGAGAGGTGGTAAAAAATATTAGCAGTTGAGAGATTTAGTATAACACAGTCGCTCAGTTGTGTCCGACTCTTTGCAGCCCTATGCACTGCAGCCCGCCAGCCTCCTCTGTCCACGGGATTTTCCCGACAGGAATACTGGAGTGGGTTGCCATTTCCTCCTCCATTAGTATAACAGAATGAGTTCCAAATGTGAATTCTAGCCTCTGCTTTACCATGAGCATAGCCCTGTATTCTGGCATCTCTAGGCCTGCTTTCCTTACATGAAGCCCTATTGCTTCAAGGTCGCACCCAGGTTCTCCACTCTGCGATGTATTAGAATTGCCTGGGAGTTTAAAAATCGACATGGCTCTACACTTATATAGTCTACTTATATTTGAAACATCAAGGGTCAGTATGTTTTAAAAGTTATTTGGCTGAACAGACATTTCTCCAAAGAGGACATACAAACTGCCTCTAGACACATGAAAAAAATGCTCAAGAGTCATTAGCTGTCAGGGAAATGCAAACAAAAACCATAATGAGATACCACTTCACACTCAGTCTGGCCATAATTTAAAAAAAAACAAAAAAACAGTTGGCAAGAATCTATAGAAACTGGGGTCCTTATTTACTGCTGGTGGGATTGTAAAATGCTGCAATTATTGTGGAAAAGTCTGGCAATTCCTCAAAAGGTTAAACATAGATTTACCACATGATCCAACAATCCCACTCCTAGGTACATATCCCAAAGCAATGTCCACACAAATATTTGCACACAAATGTTCATAGTTGCATTATTCATAACAGTCAAAAAGTGAAAACAATCCAAATGTCCAGCAACTATTACATGAGTAAATAAAATGTGCTATTTTATTTCACTGTACATACAATGAAAGTGGGTTACTCAGCAATAAAAATAAATAAAGTAATGGCATTAATATATGCTATAAATACATACAGATGAATCTTTAAAAGACAATGCTAAGTGAACAAAGGTAGTCACAAAAGACCATATATTATGAGGTTCTATTTTTATGAAATACCCAGAATAGGCAAATCCACAGAGAAAGATGAGTGATTGCCTAGGGCTGAGAGTGCTGGGGGAAAATGGAGTTGACTGCTAGTGAGTTCAGGGTTTCTTTTGGGGGTGACAGAAACATTCTAAAAAAGGACTGTAGCTATAGCTGCACAATTCTGTGACTATACTAAAAGCCATGGAATTATACATATTAAAAGGATGAATTTTATATTATGTGAATGATATCTAAAGCTGTAAAAGGAAAACAAAACAAAAACAACAAAAAAAGTTGTTGATTCTAATAAGCAACCAGGGTGGAGAAACTTATAAGTTAAAGCACAAGTGTCCAATCAAACAGGTTCAAATCCTGACTCAGTCATACACCCAAAGTATAATGCTGAATAAGTCATTTAATCTCTGTCTTTGCTTCAGTTTCTGTAGCTGTACATCAGAGATATCTGCCTTATAGTGGTCACTGTTTAACTGAGAAAATACAAAAAGCACCCACAACTAACACAGTGCTTTTCACACGAAAAGGAGGGGGGAAAAAATGGTAGTCATTTAACTATCAAGCTCTAGAATAGCAGTCCTCTGGAAATGGCAACCCACTCCAGTGTTTATGCCTGGAAGATCCCATGGACCAAGGGGCCTGGTGGGCTACAGTCCATGGGGTCACAAAGAGTCGGACACGACTGAGTGACTTCTCTTCTCTCTTTTCCTACCTTAGGTGCATACTGCAATCAACCAAGAAGCTCTAAATCTAAACAAACATCAATGCATGGCTGGCCTCCTCAGAGATCTGATTTAATTAGTCAGGTATGTAAAAGGGCATCAGGCTTTTTTAACCCCACCCCCAATGACTCTCCAGTACTCTTGCCTGGAGAATCCCATGGACGGAGGAGCCCGGTAGGCTGCAGTCCGTGGGGTCACAAAGAGTCGGACATGACTGAGAGACTTCACTTCACTTCCAATGACTCCAGTGTGTAGCCAAGGTTCACTGAGCGGCCCAGCCACTGCTCTAGATTATGTCAAAAGTTCCTTCTGGCACTAAAATTCTGCCTACCTGATCCATACCTGAGAACTACAAGAATTCTTTCTGAATTCCTACCCATCTCCCTTCTTCCCGATACCTCTTCCATCCCCCCAAAACAACCCACACATCTGTCTAGACTCAATTTAAGTGTCACTTTCCCAGAGAAGACCTTCCTGACCTCCAGGGTAAGTCAGGTCACCCCCACTGTACATTCCCATACCACTCTGCATTTCACCTTCCTAACACTCAGTGCACTTCCAATTACTTCTTCAACATCTGTATTTCTAGGACTATATTCCAGGCTGTAAGCCCAGCACCTCACTGAAGACAGCAGCACTCCAAAACTTTTACTTAGACACTATAATGTTATTTTTATAAGTAAAGAAACCAAAATAGAGATATCATCCAAAAAGTATGAAAAGTTATACTGCATACGTAACTCTACAAGCACAAATTCTTAACTAAAGAATCCTTTAAAAAATATTTATAACCACAAAAATAAAGTCAAATAACAATCATGATTCAAACAACCTTAAAAATTACTTGAACCTTTTACTTTACCATCCAAATAAATCTAACAACTTCACTTCAAAACAAACTAGAACTTCCTTCATTTTACAGCTATAATAAAAAATCGTGTCTTACCTGGGAATGTACTTATTCATGATCGCATAAAAGCAGTTGTATAAATCACTGCGTGGCAGCTGAAGATGCACCAATGGTTTGAGGAGATGTATCCAGCTAAGGGTTGAGCTATACTTAATGTTACGGGATTTACAATAAAAGGTAATTACAGATTCAATATCCAAAAGTAATTGTGCTGCCTTCTCTTCTGGCACTGAAAGCTGATCTAAAAAATAAGAGTCAAAATTACCAAGGGGCTGCTAGATGCTCAGTTATTCAACAAAATACTTGTTTACAACATATATAATACTATCTTACTGCACTTAGAGCATGTCAAGGACAAAATAAAACTACATAAAAGTGCATTTTTCCTTATACCTATTCATATTCACTAGCTATTCAGGATTTATTAGCTTAAAACTGGACCTACATATATGTTCCATATATCTATCTATCTATATATATATATCACGTGTGTGTATACATGAAATAGTGAAAAGTGTTAGTCACTCAGTCATGTCTGACTCTATCGACCTATGGACTGTAGCCCACCAGGTTTCTATGTCTATGGATTCTCCAGGCAAGAACACTGGGATGGGTAGCCATTCCCTTCCTCAGAGGATTTTCCCAACCCAGGGATAGAACCTGGGTCTCCTGCACTGCAGGCAGACTCTTTACCATCTGAACCACCAGGGAAGAGGGGTGTGTGTGTGTGTGTGTGTGTGTGTGTGTGTGTGTAAAAGAATGCACAATGTGAAGCAGGAAAGTAGGCATCACTCACATTCCTGGAAAGCAAAAAAGCGTTTTCCAAATAACAGATTATAAGGATTATCCTCTACCCCAGGACGGGCAGTGGCCACTATGGCTTTGTTGAAGCGAGGGAAAGTGATTCATTCTCCACCACCAAATTCCCTATCCTTCGCCTAGCAATAATGTTTCTCTTGCGATCAGCCCATAAGAAAGTCTATTTAGCCAATAATCTAACTAAAAAATGACAGAGAAACAAAAAGACACCAATGTACTATAGATGAATTAAGAAAGAGAAACATAAACCAAAATAATTTAATCTTCAAAAGACAGTGTGGGGGATTTGAAACCTATTCACCCATGATCTATAACATCTTTTCTATAGCAGATCATGACTTATGACTTACAGAGAAACTTTTGGAATAGCTCCTTTTAATCTGAGGGC
>SJYQ01000745.1:105034-145239 GCA_006410935.1 Redunca redunca
CTGAGGGCTGTATACAATCATACAGATGGTCAATAACACAAAAAACAATTTAAAAATACTAAAAATCAGACTCTCTTTCTTAAATGTTGATATTATTTCATAAGAATTTCCAAAGAGATGTTCTAAAACTATGCCCTTTCAATATATTCCAAATTCAACAAATTCTCAATTATAACAAGTTCATTCTACTAAACAGTGACTCCTCCATCCAAAAATTATTTGCATAATTTATCACTGTTTGAAAACAATTATTAAACTTACCAATGAACTCCAGACAATCTTTGTGAATAGTGTTCTGTTCTGGCAGGTCTAAAATACCATCCCATGATGCCAAACTATCACCTTTTCCTGCAACATTTAGAGCAATCTGGAAGAAAGAGAAAAAAAAAGCAACTGGCTCCTTATGTTATTTCTCACTCTTAAAAAATCTGTTATAATAATATTAGAGGTCTGGATTTAGGGATAATAATGTATACTTCAAAAATTACAAATAAAATATCTATATCAAATTTTTCAATTTAAGTTAAACCAGTGAATAAAATGAATTACGTAATATTTTACACATGTAAGCTTATTTCAAGCAAACATCATTAATGCTATAGGATGAACCTTTGTGTCCCCTCTCCCAAATTCATTTATGTTGAACAAATTTCCTGATGTTCTGGTATTTACAGGTGGGGCCTGTGAGAGGTGATCAAGTCTTGAGGCTAGAGCACTACATGGGAGTGGCCTCCTTATACAGAAGACCCTACTTGGCTCCCGTGTCCCCTCAATCATGTGAGAAGACATTAAAGAATTACAATTCTTTTCAATTTAATAGCATTATGGTTATTTTTAAAGTCTTTAGACTTACATACTAAATATTTTAGTACCCTGCCAAGAGTTTGCTTTAAAATAATACAGTGGGTGGGGTGGGGAGAAAAGGACAGAATACTAATCAAATAAGATCAGCCAAATGTTCAGTTCAGTCACTCAGTCGTGTCCAACTTTGTAACCCCATGAACTGCAGCACGCCAGCCTTCCATATCCATCACCAACTCCCAGAGCTTGCTCAAACTCTTGTCCATTGAGCTGGTGATGCTATCCAACCATGTCATCCTCTGTCGTCCCCTTCTCTTCCTGCCTTCAATCTTTCCCAGCAACAGGGTCTTTTCTAAGGAGTCAATTATTTGCATCAGGTGGCCAAAATATCAGAAGTTCAGCAACATGGCCAAATGCTGACAACAGTTACAACTCAGTGATGGGTACACAGGGGTTTCACTAAACTAGTCTCTATGTTTTTACCTGAGTTTTAAATTTCTATAACATTTAGAATACTAAGCACAGGTGTAATTCCATTTCTGTTACATATATATATGTGCAGAGGACAAAAAATAAGATGTTACACTGAGATATTACTATGTGTTTTACCTGTAAGTGGTAGATAACAGACAATTTTTTTTTGTTATCCTTTGCTTACACATTTTAACAATGGGAACTACTTTTTTTAATAGTAACAAAATCTTAATTTAAAATTAAAAAATGATAATACTCATGTACTAGAGAACAGCTGAAGCAGAAAACAGAGCAAAGGAAAATCTCCTGTAATTCTAACACCGAGAGACTTATTTCCTCTCCCACCTTTTTTTTTTAATATATATATAGCTGAGATAATTCCGTATCTGCAATTATATATCCGATTTTACTCATTGGTTGCACTTTCCCATTTCACTGAATAATCTTCATAAACATAAATTCTAATGGTTACAAAAGGAAGCACTGCCTTTCAAAACCTAAATTATTAAATATACCAAACACTATAGAAACATGGGCTTCCTTAGTGGTTCAGACGGTAAAGAATCTGCCCACAAAGAAGGAGACCCAGGTTCGATCCCTGGGTCAGGAAGATCCCCTGGAGAAGGAAATGGCAACCCACTCCAGTATTCTTGCCTGGAAAATCCCATTGACAGAGGAGCCTGGCAGGCCACAGTCCACGGGGTCTCAAAGTGTCAGACCCTAAAATTTTCTACTTGCACAGAAACACACACTTTAGCAAGCTGCTCTATTTGATAAATTTTCTAAATGTGGAATGCACATAACATTATAAAGTCCTCTGCAACTAAGAAAGCGGAAAATCAAAATTTTAAAATATTGTTCTTAAGTGATTACATTTTACTTGTTTTAGTTTCCAGTTACCTTCCAAACTTTAGCCCTCAGATCAGCAGGCAGTGGCCTCCCTTGAATTATATTTCTCAAAGTTTCAAGATCACAACCTCCTGCTTCCAGAGCTTCTTCAAGATCTTTTTCCCTGAAAAACAAGTCCTCTTTATTAACATAAATTTTTGGTTTTTTTCCTTCCTCAGTACTTCCTCAATAAGTAAGGCCTATTAAAGGTTAGCCTGCCATGCAGGAGATGCAGGTTCGATCCCTGGGTTGGGAAGATCCCCAGGAGAAAGAAATGGCATCCCACTCCAGTATTTTTGCCAGGAGAATCCCATGGACAGAGGAACCTGGGGGCTACCTTCCATAGTGTCACCAAGAGTTGGACACAACTGAGCGACAGTACATACTAAGAAAAAAAGGTTCAGCAGCCAAAATGTAGTATCAAAGCACATACTTGCATTTTGTTTTCTTGAAAGGAAATCTCAGGTTTCAAATAGTCAATCTACTCTTATTTTACACTTAGTTCTAGCAAGCTTAGTTATCTGTTTTCTAAGATTAATTTAAAAAGAGTAAACCGGACAAACAGTATTAAGAATTCACAGTAATAGTAATATTCATAGTAGTGATAATGACTAATACTTTCTGTAGGACTACCCTTGTGCCAGGCACTGTTCCAAACATTTCGTGTGTGTGTGTGTGTGTGTGTGTGTGTGTGTGTTTTAATTCTTGCAATAACCCTATGAAGTAGGTTATATTACTGGTCCCAGTTTACAGATGCAAAAACTGAGGTAAAGGGAGGTTGTGTAGCTTATAGTCAAACATCTAGTAATAGCAGAGCCAGGATACAAACTTTAACAGCCTTTTAGAATTTATGCTCTTAACATTATGCTCAGACAGAGGCAGGAAGGAGAAGCCATAAAATTGGGCCAAGAATTCAAGGTATGGGAATACTAGTACAAAACTATACAGATATCATGCCCAGAACAGTGCATGGCTTATAGTGAACAGTCAATAAATGTTAGAGGAACAAAAAAATAATCTAATGGCATCCCTATATTTATTATATATCAAAGCAAACTACTACCACATCAAGTACATTATCAAGCAAATATCAAGCAGTTACATTTAGTCTACTATGTGTAAGGAGAAAAGCATGAAATAAATTTTATTTTCATTTATATATGGTCAAAATTTATAAAATTATTTGTAAGTTGAAATAATAACTTAAAAACCTTCACAAGGGTATGGATTATATTTTTAGCTGGGAAATAACTACTTAAAATTCTAATTCCCTCAGAATTCTCAAAAGCTAAGGTTGCAGTAATTATTTATAATTTTAGTATACAATGCATAAGAAATGTATATAAATAAAAATCCCTGAGCCAGGCAATTTCTAAAATTCTTTGGAGCAGGCTAAAAGGCAGAGCATTCCACTAGGATCAGGAAACCAGGATTTTGTCACATGTTTCTGGTTCTTGAAGAAAATAAATTACACCCATTACATATTCTCTCAGTAAGATAATGTAAATCTCCTCTATTCATAGGATTCCAAGAATATTAGTTTAAATATATAACTTTCCTAAAGTGCTGTCCCATTAATGGAAAGGAATTAAATGAAAATGTAATCACTTGGGATCATATCTGACAGAAAAGCTGGGATCAAATTTGAAAGATTTTCTTAACAAAGCTAATACAAATCCGTATGTTTGAGAATGTAACTATTAACCACACAAGAAACATTTCATTCTTTTGCTATTTGGTCACCAAAGTGTTGGACCAGAAAATGAAAGATAGAGACTTCAGTCCACAGTTGAGAAATAGTTAAGGTCTACAAGTGATGAAGACCGGGCTTCATCTATTCTGTTTGGCCAAAGTGTATGAGACAGTCTGTCAGAATCTGAAGGACTGTTTGTAACCATTAAACAGAGAAAATTTAGTGAGATCTTTGATGAACAAATACAATTAATTTTAAATGATTAAATGTGTAAGTGAACTGAAAATACCATTTAATGAGATGAAATTATTTTTATCAAATTAATGAAGAACTAAAATTTTTTTCATTTTTCAGTGCAAAATCTTTGGTTTCTTTTTAAACTTTGCCAAATTCCTTACTACTGCAGACAACAAAGTCAGTACCTTGGGGCAAAATGTCCAACCCTCAATATACTTGATGATGATGATAATGTACAAGCACCTCTCTGTTGATACAGCCACTACTGGATTCTCTGATGCTGTCCCCAGGGGACCACAAATGTGGTTTCCTGGAGCACAACCATAAGCAAGAAACCAGAAAATGCTCCACTGTAAGTAGTCAAAGGCACTTCTCACAAACTAAATAATTAAAAGTAATGTTATCTTCTGAACAAGGAGTTCAAAGGCTCAGTTATCAGAACTTCAACATTACAAATGTGCTTATAAATGTAGTAAAAAAGCTGAAAACACAGAAGCTAAATAATTCATGTAAGAGTCAATTTCCTATCAAGAGACAGTATTTAGCTCTCAGAATTTTCCTTCCCCCAGAGCAAGTTTCTTCTCATTTTCCAACAAGCAACACCTAACATTCAAATAAAAAACGCACGTCTGGTGGAGTATGGCTGAGCGGGTTGAGCTTTTTAAAGTCTTCTTTGATTATGGTGGCTTCCCACTATCTCTATAAGCTAAAAGTTGACAGAAATGTACTAGACAGTCTGACAGGCCTTAAAAATAGACAAGAACAGGCCATGTTTAATTATCTTAGTAAATATAAAAAATAAGTAACTGTCTTCTCTGCTCAGAAGGTCTAAGACAAAACAAATCCAAACATTTGGGGTTGCAAAGAAGCAGGAATGTATGTCTTCCTGCCTCTGTGACCTTGAAACTATAATATTTGTTTGCATAATAGTTTACGGCTTCCCAGATGGTGCTTGTGGTAAAGAACCCACCTGCCAATGGAGGAGACATAGGAGACATGGGTTCAATCCCTGGGTCGGGAAGGTCCCTTGGAGGAGGGTATGGCAACCCACTCCGGTATACTGTCGATGATCTATCAATGATATATTTTTGAAACTTAAATAAAGTCTAACAAAATTTCTCCAGAGTTGATGTTCTGTAGCAAAATCACCCAATAATAAGCACTGTAACCCAAGCTGCTTTAGAATTATAGCAAGGCAAACAGTATATGATAAACTTTGAAGGAAGTTAAAAGATGTAAAAATATTTGGTTCTATTTTTGTAGCATGGAAGAAAATTAATTTTGGTGAAGGGGTATCCTCCCCATGTCCTCCTTCCTGTGTAAGGAGTTAAAAGTAGAGGGTGAAAGGTGGCACAGATTTGTTAGAATTCTCATGTGGCTTTGTCAGTATTAATTCCATGGCCTAAGACTTCAGGCACATTCTTAACGCCCTGAAGTTCACTCATTTGCCTTCCTAACACATTCAGAAAGCTGCCAATTCCTAACACTGGGTTATTGTAACCAGTTCTGCCTTCTCTGTTCCCATACTTTGCTCTAGGAGCACTTCATGGGGAAACAGAGACAACTTTTTTTTTCCCCAAACAGAGATAATCATGATGCTATCTGAGATTCACCACCATTTATTTCTTTTAGGCATCAATCTACCTGAAAATCTTCTCCTACCCACCACTTTCTTCAGACTCCCCTACCTAGTCACTTTACTTCAGGTGACGTTATTTCTGATTCCAAAAAGAAAATGCAGGCCAGCAGGCTTCTCTTCCCTTTGATCTCAGCCATTCTCCAAAATAAAAATAAGTAACTGATCTTTATCCCAGACATCATTTCCTTCTTTTCTATATGCATAGATGTCTAGGGATTCTTTCTCTAGTCTAACACTGATAACTTCAGTGAGTCTTATCTCCCTGACCCCCCACCCCACCCCCCGCCCTACGCTGACTCCTCTGGAGCCATGTGCCACCAGTTATCCCTTCTCTTCCACTTCTCTTTTGCAGTTGCTCTTTCCTCTGAGCCAACATGCTCAAGGATTGCTATTAGAAACAACAACATCAATACCAAGCACAAAACTCCTCCAAACTTTCCTGTCCTTCCACACTCCTGGTTGTTCCTGTCCCAGCAAAGCTTTCTGAAAGTATTCTTGACAACACATGTGACCACGTCTCCCTCATCTCCCACTCACCTCCTCCTCTTACACACCCAATCATCCCTCTTCCTTCTCTAATGCCCACAACTCCAGGGGGACCACTCTCCCCATGTTACTTCGAATGATCAATCTTTACCTTGATTTGACATTCCCAACATATCTGACTACTTTTCTTTCTCCAAAAAAAAAAAACCACAACCGATATACAATCAGCCAATAAGCATCCGAGAAGCACACGTCATCATTAGCCATTAGGGAAACTCAAATCAAAACCACAATGAGGG
Organism: Redunca redunca; assembly: GCA_006410935.1. Classification (NCBI taxonomy): domain Eukaryota; kingdom Metazoa; phylum Chordata; class Mammalia; order Artiodactyla; family Bovidae; genus Redunca; species Redunca redunca. The sequence goes on from SJYQ01000745.1 coordinate 111,552, forward strand.
ACTTCCTTGGTGGTCCAGTGGTTAAGAACTCATCTGCCAATGCAGGAGACACAGGTCAGCCCCTGGTCTGGCAAGATCCCACATGCCCTGGGGCAACCAACCCAGCGCTCTAGAACCCAGAAGTCACAACTCCTGAGCCTGTGCACGCTAGTGCCAGGGTCTGCAGCAAGAGAAGCTCCCACAAGGAGAGGCCCACACCACAGCTACGGAAAAGCCCGAGCGCAGCAATGAAGACCCAGCACAGCCAAAATGTGCCTCCAGGGGCACAACCGTGAGCAAGAAACCAGAAAATGCTCCACTGCAGGTAGTCAGAGGCACTTCTCACAAACTAAATAGTTAAAAGTATAACCCCCTCATAATTAAAAATACAACCCAGCAGTTCTACTCCTAGGTTTGCAGTATACCAAAGAGAACACAACACATACACCAAGAACTCGTACATAAATCACAACAAGACACTATATAACACATCTGTTAGAATAGCTAACATCCAGAAAGGGGGAGAAGGGCAAGAATATGGAGAAATTAGAATTCTTGTGCATTGCTAGTGGAAATGATGCAAAACGGTACAGTCAACTGTGGGAAAGTCTGGCGGTTCTTTAAAAAGTTAAAGAGAATTACCATATAACCTAGCAATTCCACTTCAGAGGGATATACCCAAAAGAACTGAAAGAACTAAAGCAGGAATTTGTACATCCATATTCACAGAAATATTACTCACAACACCAAAAAGTGGAAGCAATCCAAATAATCATCAATGGATGAATGGATGAGTAAAATGTGGTATATATAGACAACAAAATGTTAATCAGTCTTAAAAAGGAAGGAAATTCTGGCACATGCTACAAGATGAATAAATTCTGAAGACAAATGTTAAGGGGGTGAGGTGGAAGAAGTCACAAAAGGGCAAACAGTGTATGACTCCACTCACATAAGGTGCCTCAAATAGGGAAATTCAAAGAGACGGAAAGCAGAACAGAGGTTACCAGAGGCCGCAGGTAGGGGCTACGGGGAACTATTGCTTACTGGGCAGAGAGTTCTTGTTTGGGATGATGATGGCTGAACAACACTGTAAATGTACTTAATGTCACTTGACTGTACCTGTTAAAATGGTGAGTTTTATGTTACGTATGTTTTACCACATTTAAAAAGGCAACAACAAAAAAACTTTTAAATAATATCTGTAACATTAGTTCTATGTATTGTTCTTAATAGCCAAAAAGTAGTACCTAAATGTATGTATTATTCATAAAAGCTGAAAAGTAGAAACATCATCATCTTATGAATAAATGTGTTTCCATACACTGGAATACTAAGCAATAAAAAGGAATGAAGTGCTGACAACGTGCAACGCATGCATGAACTTTGAGAAGTATGCTCAGTGAAAGAAAACAGACACAAAGGCCACACATACAGGATTTCACTTACATGAGCTATCTAAACTAGCAAATGTATACATACGGAAGGTTGATCATTAGGACCTGAAGTGACAGGGGAATAAGAAGGATACTAATGGGTATGGGGTTTCTTTGGGGTAATGAAAATTCTCTAAACTTAGATCATCAGTGATGATTGCTTAACTCTGGAAATATACTAAACCCATCGAACTGTACACTTGAAATATGTATTTTATGACTCATAAATTACATCTCAATAAAAATGTAATAAAAGAGTAACAGAAAAAGGTTCAGTTCAGTTCAGTTGCTCAGTCACGTCCGACTCTTTGCAACCCCATGAATCGCAACACGCCAGGCCTCCCTGTCCATCACCATCTCCCGGAGTTCACTCAGATTCATGTCCATCGAGTTGGTGATGCCATCCAGCCATCTTATCCTCTGTCGTCCCCTTCTCCTCCTGCCCCCAATCCCTCCCAGCATCAGGGTCTTTTCCAATGAGTCAGCTCTTCACATGAGGTGGCCAAAGTATTGGAGTTTCAGCTTCAGCATCAGTCCTTCCAAAGAACACCCAGGACTGATCTCCTTTAGGATGGACTGGTTGCATCTCCTTGCAGTCCAAGGGACTCTCAAGAGTCTTCTCCAACACCACAGTTCAAAAGCAACAATTCTTTGGCGCTCAGCTTTCTTCACAGTTCAACTCTCACATCCATACATGACCACAGGAAAAACCATAGCCTTGACTAGACAGACCTTTGTTGGCAAAGTAATATCTCTGCTTTTCATTTTGCTATCTAGGTTGGTCATAACTTTCCTTCCAAAGAGTAAGTGCCTTTTAATTTCATGGCTGCAATCACCATCTGCAGTGATTTTGGAGCCCCAAAAAATAAAGTCTGACACTGTTTCCACTGTTTCCCCACCTATTTCCCATGAAGTGATGGGACCGGATACCATGATCTTCATTTTCTGAATATTGAGCTTGAAGCCAACTTTTTCACCCTCCTCTTTCACTTTCATCAAGAGGCTTTTTAGTTCTTCTTTGCTTTCTGCCATAAGGGTGGTGTCATCTGCATATCTGAGGTTACTGATATTTCTCCCGGCAATCTTGATTCCAGCTTGTGCTTCCTCCAGCCCAGCGTTTCTCATGATGTACTCTGCATAGAAGCTAAATAAGCAGGGTGACAATATACAGCCTTGACTCATTTTCCTATTTGGAACCAGTCTGTTGTTCCATGTCCAGTTCTAATGGTTGCTTCCTGACCTGCATACAGATTTCTCAAGAGGCAGGTCAGGTGGTCTGGTATTCCCATATCTTTCAGAATTTTCCACAGTTTATTGTGATCCACACAGTCAAAGGCTTTGGCATAGTCAATAAAGCAGAAATAGATGTTTTTCTGGAACTCTCTTGCTTTTTCCATGATCCAGCAGATGTTGGCAATCTGATCTCTGGTTCCTCTGCCTCAATAAAAATGTAATAAAAGAGTAACAGAAAAAGTTTAGAGACTCTTTAATTTAGGGCTTTAAGAGGCAGCTTGTGTGTCAACCTTCATTTACCATTTCAGTGATGAGAGCACATCACTATAAAGGGTCCAAACCATATACCTTAGCATTGCTGAGAGAAAGAGTTTGCCTTGCCTCTTTAACTTCTCAAATTGATGCTACTTGTTAAATAACTAGCAGAAAGAAACAGACTCCTAAACATTTGCCATGGCAGCTCAATAGCAAAAGCATCAAGAATCATGAATATAATGGCTTAGAAACAGTGTGTTACAGAGAAAATTGTATAAAAGTTAAAGTCAGAAAACGTGACATCAGATTCCACACACCTTTAACAGCTGTGTGACCTAAGATACAAACTCAGTTTCTTCACCTATAAAACAGCGTAGAATCAGATACCATCTAATCAAAACAGGTGGAGAATATTTATACAGCACATGAATTATCTCCTTTTCTACTAGAATATCACTCCCACTCTTTGCTTTCTATTTCTTCTTAATAACTACACCTCACCTGACTTTGTCTTTTCCAACTTTCTTGCTCAGTCTTGTACAAGACTCCAAAGGCAGTGACGATTCACTATTTCCCCAAAAAGAAGAGTGTCAGACAGTGAGTTGCTGCTCACATGAACCACTGCTGGATACACGTGTCACAACTCATGAGGCACAAATGAAACAATAGTAAAATGTGGAAAAAACTAAAATTAGAGAACAAGAGCAAACATAAGTGTAGGAATACTAAGTCACTCTTCATTTAGTCAAGATTAAATCTTCAAAGACAAAATAAGCATTCAAGAAGTGTGGGGTTTTTTTTATATAGAAAGCATACATATGAAGTAGCTCTAGAATTAAGCAATCATTCCCAGCAACTTATCAGATGGCCTGTATGATTACCTACGGCCTATTCAACCTCAGAATAGACTCTGTCACCCGAGCATACTGAGATAAGTTGCTAAAACACTTAAAGTAGAATATTTTCTAGGTTGGAAACCAGTTGTCTTAATTCTCAGTCTATCAAGTAAATAAAGTCAACTTTACTAGCTTTCAAAATTCTTTAAAATTGAACCCTTTTCTATTATTATTTTAAAAACCAAAGAGTAGAGTAGTTCAAAAAAACCACTTAGTACCTAGAATGTATATAGTCACCTAAGCTTAAATGCAGAGTACAGAGAAACTAGAGAAAACCCAAATGACAAATTTTAAAAAAAAAAAAATTAAGTTTTGTGTCCAAAGTGGTCAAGTTCTAAGATACATTATTATTTGATTAAAACAAAAAGACAAAAACTGTGCTACTAGGGAAATCAATAAAAGCCAACACGTGCTGTGTAAACACCTTAAGTATGTTATCTCTACTGAATAGGATATCGTTCAAACCTCTGACTGCTGGCAGTACTACAGTCGTCCCTTGGTATGCTTAGAATGTAAGCCACTATGAGCACAGGTTAAGCAATGTGAGGCCAGCTTCTCCATGCATACATGGCACAAGCTTCTGATCAGTTATTTAAAACTAAAAAAACAGCCAGCTAACTACTTGTGAGCACCAGCAAATTGTGTAACAGTGGCAAGCTGCACAGGCTGAGTTGCGGCTGCAAGACTTCACTTGTGCCATCATACTTCTGGTTTCCCAATGCCCAGCTCATGAGACATCAGCACCAAAGATCTGTCTGAACTTATTTTGTGTGACATTTGTTAGAAGTGAAAGGAAGAGAACTTTGTTACAGATTCAATTGTACAGTAGATATGGATGGAATTGACCATAATATGTAATATGCAACATGTTTTTAAATATCAATCTCAAACTACCAAAGCATTCCAAGAACAAATAGTATGATGACACACTTGGAAATGACCATGACACCTTACAGTCCGTGACAGCAAAATCTGTTAATTGTGAAACCTTGAATTTATCTGGATTCTTGTCAGAGTCAGCCACACTTGTTACAGTATTTTAACAAAATGTGTATTTGTTAAAATATACATATGGGAAAAACAACACTCCACCAGCTTGAAAGAAGAAACAGTGAAACTATTATCAGTATCAGATCTGCCAAAGCAGTTTCGGGAGATTCCCCTATCAAATACTGTAATCATCTGCAGAATTTAACTAGGAGCTTTGCCAAGTAGAGAAAGTGCTAAATCTAGTCCTCCTTGTTTGAGGGGACAAGCATACACGATAGCTGCAATATTACAGCACTGTGTTGCTCTGTAAACTACTAAAATTAACTGCAGTACCAATGGACCAGATGCTTTAAATTTTCACACACTTATTTTTGACCCATAATCCATGTAGATCAAATTGCACCAATGGCATACCAATGGTCCAGCCCCTTCCTCTGGTAAGAATAAACTCAGGAATTTTTGTGCAAGCACTAAAAGAAAAAAGCACTTACAACTTTACCGTATGTGTAACGTTGCAATGCATTTACTGTTTAAGACTTGGGTCACAAAGTGAGAACTCTCTCTCCACTAATGAGAAGTTAACTTTAGAGAGTGCTCTAAATCCTTTTCCTCTTCAATGCTTCCTCAAAGCAAAAAGTCCCCAACACTGTTTTTTTCTATACACATAAGGTGATTTTCTAGCACATTTAGTGCACAAAGAAATGCATCACAGTCTTTCCCCAACCCAACAACCAAAGCACTAGTTCATCTGGAAACTGAAAACAGTGTACCTCTTTTGCCTCAGAGAAAGAAGGGGATGAAAACAGCACAAGTCAACACAAAATAGCACCTTACCTGTTTCTAGTACAAATTTCCACTTTACTCAAACTGGAATGAGAGAAAGACACAAGTATCCCATTGTTCACTGCAGCACTATTTACAATAATTAAAACATTGAAGCAACCTAGATGTCCATCAACAGATGAATGGATAAAGAAGTTGTGGTACATATACACAATAGAATATTACTCAGCCATAAAAAGGAACACATTTGAGTCAGTTCTAATGAGGCAGATGAACCTAAAGCCTATTATACAGAGTGAAGTGAGTCAGAAAGAGAAAGATAAATATCGTATACTAATGCATATATACAGAACCTAGAAAAATGGTACTGAAGAATTTATTCACAGGGCAGCAATGGACAAACAGACATAGAGAATAGACTTATGGACATGGGGAGAGGAGAGGAGAGCGTGAGATGTACGGAGGGAGTAACATGGAAACTTACATTACCATATGTAAAATAGACAGCCAATGGGAATTTGCTGTATGTCTCAGGAAACCCAAACAGGGGTTCCACATCAACCGAGAGGGGTAGGATGGGGAAGGAGATGGGAGGCAGTTCAAAAGGGAGGGGATATATGATACCAATGGATGACTCATGCTGAGGTCTGACAGAAAACAACACAATTCTGTAAAGCAATTCTACTGGAATGAGAAAAGAAAGACCACCAATATTCCTTTTCATGAAACCAATGAGGTGACAATATTTTGCAACATTTAGGCAGTTCTTCCCAAAGATATTTTACCAATGGAGATCAGAGATGGGCAAAGAAACACATAATGGATTTATTTTTTTAACCTGAATTCCATCTATCAGTGATAACTTATTCAACAAAAAAGGAACTCAATTTATTTTCATGTCAGTGGTTAGATCTAAATGGAATCTACAAAATAAGTTCAAGAATGTTTGGTATTCAACTGCTCATAAGATGAATACATCCTTCTATGTGTCACTTTTATACCTCAAAACAGAGACTATAAACTATTTAAAGGGGACAGTGACTCTTCTACAAGGAAGTGACAGCTTCCACAAGGAAGCTATTTTAAAAGCAAGTTTCTTATTTCCCTAACATCATTGAATATAAACAATGAAAAAATTACTGAGGTGATAGTAATTAAAACTGTATAACTATTTATATGTTCTAATTAAATATCACTATTACGTTCTCACAGACTAAGTAAATCAAAATAAATTATAATTTCATTTCCAAATGATACAGATATATATATATTACATATTCACATGTACTTAATATATAATTACATACATTTAGTTAAATATATAAAATATTAGATATATAACCTAGATGATATTTGTAATCACAGTATCTCAACATAAAAAAACTAATCTATTTAAGTGATTTTTGGCAAGAGGCATGAGAATAGATTATGAAAATCAAAGAGATATGATGTTATAGTATATAATGCTCTGTATCCCATCCCACCACAACAGCCATGAATTACCCCTTCTTGTGGATGCAAGAAAGACAATGTGGCACACAGCCTGTGCGTATCCTTAGAGCCTCATAGGTTCCACAGATAATGCACACATGTGGTCAACAAAGCACATCTTTAAATACCGTAGGTTCAGAACACATGGGTGACTGAATGTAAGATTAGCATATTTTTAACTGGGTTCTCTCTATCTGTCAAAGTATCTGCGAACTATACACGGTGTATACAATCAACTTTAGAAAGAAAGGCTTAGAGAGCCAAGAGTTTAAGTCCCAGATTTTCCACTAACTGGCTCTACTGTCTAAACTCCCTAGGCCTATCTTCTCAGCCCTAACAAGGAAAGGACAATAACTCATAATTTCCCTTTCTCATAGAAATGTTCTAAGAGCCAAAATGAGATAGTATATATAAGCATGTATAATGCTTATATATAAAGGATAAAGTTCTATGCACATATATAGTATTTTCTTATATGTTTTCTTCTTACTAAAATCATTAAATACCACCACAGCAACTAGTTTTGTGTTAACAACTGCTTTAAAGTAAGGAAAGCACACATTACAGCATTCGGTTTGGAATGAAAAAGCCAACAAAATGCTATGTCAGCTTAAAGACAAGAAAAAACTCCTTTAATCTTCAAGAAGAAGGAAGATGTGAAACAAATTATTTAATTAGTCATCCTTTTCTCAATTCAGGTGAAAAAGGTGAGACAGACCCTTAAAAATAAATGTACATTAAATTTCAGGAAATAGGTTTTCTTTTAATTGGTTCTTACTGCTCTTGCATTCCCAACAAACAACAATTTGCTCTTATGAACTTAATTGATGGGGCTGATTTGCTTTCTGTATGTAATTCTCAATATCTAAATAAGTCACTTCAAGCACTGCCTCTTTAAATGATGAAAAAATTGAAGTGCCAAAGCAAATCAGAACAATGCAGTTTTGGTTTTAAATGTTTCAATTTTTTTTTTAAAACACTACATAGCAGCTTGAATATAACCAGTATTTAGTTAATGTTAGCTGAATGAATTAAGAATGCTTTGCTAACCTCTATTTTGCTTTTTAATACATGGTGTGGGAGGATTGGACTGCCTTTGATTTATACCAAGCAGGATCCACATTTCACCTTAAGCAGCAAAAATGACTTGTCAGGCATACTTTATCAATTCTGCTCAGAAGACAGCTACTCATGAGTTGGCTGTGTATCGGAGTACACTTGATTAGTGAAGAATTACCTGAACTGCCTCACTGTACTTAGATAGGGATGCGCCTGTACTCCTAGCAGTGAGTACAAATACATGGAAATAAATTAACTGAATACATTTCTTTAACATGCAAAAACCAATTACTAACTCTTACCTGTGGATATTAAAACATCCACAGGAACAAGGAACAAGTGAATTCTTATTTAGGAATTACCTCCAAAACCAGTAAAACCCGAATTATAATAACATTCATATAAATAGCATAAACAAAATAAGTTTTCATAATTTCTAACTTCTGTCTGCCCTCACAAAATCAAACAGTTGTCAACTTAAAAACTCCTAATTCAAACCAATATGGTTCACTTTCTCTTCATTTTATGTAAGATAATATCTAGTCTTCCCAGAACTAAAAGCTATCAACATTATAAGCAACAGGTTTCATTCTCTTTCATATTAAATATATTTCTTTATTGATTATATCATTCTGAAACTGCTACCACCTAATCCCTGAGTGATAATTTAAATCTCTATTTCCATGCTTATGAAATGGAAAGCACAGAATACTACTTACAAAGTGCACAAAACTTCGAAAAAGACCTCATTATTCTCAAAACAATTCCTATTCACATCTCAAATTAACAATAGAAGCCTCTTTATGAAACTGATATTTCTAAACTTTTAACAAAAGTTTAGCAATAATTTAAGAAAAGCTGTACAAAAAATTTTAGCAAACTCAAAATACCAACAGTTGTTGCACAATGTGTTTACCAAAACAAAAATTTTTAATTAAGACTTTAGATTTTAAGGAGTTATTTCAGAAAGAAAGCCTCAGAAAATGAAAGCCACAATCACAAACCTGGTTTCTTCAATACCCAGAAGAAGAATGACCAATCATTGAACTACAATAATTTAATACTTTTTTTATTTTCAAATCTGTAGCTTATATTATTTAATTAAATTTGTCATTTCAAACTGTAAACAATTTTACAAGGACTTCTCCATGCTCTCTGAGTTTATATGGCTGCAATTTCAGAAAGTTTGAGAGCTGAGGAAGTTTCTGATAACCCTAGATTTCCATAAAAAAATGAGTACTACACCAGCAAACAATTATGCAGCTTACAAAAACACTGGAGTCAGAAAATTTATATGAAATGACATCTTGGTATGTTACTGCACATGATTTTACAAAAATCTGTATCTTCATTCAGACAATAAACATTTGAGCCACCTGCCATCAGCACTGCCCTTGGGAAGTTCACAATCTAAAGAATAACAGGACTTCCCTGGTTTTGTCGTGGATAAGAATCCATCTGCCAGTGCAGGGGACATGAGTTCAGTCCCTGGTCCAAGAATATGTCACATGACACAGAGCAACTAAGCCCAAGAACCCCCAAGCACCTAGAGCCGGTGCTCTGCAACAAGAGAAGTCACCGCGATGAGAAGGCCAAGCACCACAACAAAGAGTAGTGCCCGCCTGCCACAACCGGACAAAGTTCTCCCAAAGCAACGATAAAGAGAGAAATAAAATACAGAACAGTGACAAAACATGTAATCAGATTAAAACTAAAGTACGCTGCTGTTAAGTCGTTTCAGTCGCGTCCAACTCTGTGCGACCTCAGAGACGGCGGCCCACCGGGCTCCCCCATCCCTGGGATTCTCCAGGCAAGAACACTGGAGTGGGTTGCCATTTCCTTCTCCAATGCATGAAAGTGAAAAGTGAAAGTGAAGTCGCTCAGTCGTGTCCGACTAGTAGCGACCCCATGGACTGCAGCCTACCAGGCTCCTCTGTCCATGGGATTTTCCAGGCAAGAGTACTGGAGTGGGGTGCCATTGCCTTCTCCGAAAACTAAAGTATAATTATGTAATATATACAGTATAATGTATTAGATGATACAATATAACATAGTAAAGAGAAAAATTCCCCTGACCAACTCACTGGAGATATATATATCACCTAGAACTATGAACCAGAAATGCCATCACCCAGTAGCTGGTCAGTCAGAAACATGGAATCCAGGTCCCAAGCAAATTTACTGAATCAGAATGTGAATTTTAACAAGCTCTCCAGGTAATCCCAATGCACATTTAAATTCCGAAAAGCACTGATCCAGAACATGACTAAAAAACAGTAAATAAGTAAATGTGACATCTTGTACTTTTAGGTTCTTCAGGCCCCATCCCGAGCCTCTTTAAAAATGAACAGATAATTTAACAAGTTCAGCTACTGAGTTTCACAGATCAGGATCAAAGAGAGAGATACCACTGACAATAAAGAAAGCATACAAGAAAAACTAATGAAAAGCAAACTCAAAAAGGGATGCCTATGGGGGGCATTTAAACAGCAATAGTCTACCCTTTCTCCCTGGATAGGCCTTAAAGGTCTCAATGTACCACAGAAGTATAACAGTAAATGATGTTCTTAAACCTGCCTCCTCTAACTAGACCACAAATTCCTTAAGGACAGGGACCTAGTTTTATTCTTATACACTCACATTTGTAAACTGAATGACCCTAAATCATTAAGATGAGTTCAGTTACACAACTAGATGTTTAACACATTTCAGAAAATTTTCTATCTAAAAAGATTACAATAAATATGTCACAGCATTTTTTTAAAAAAGAATAAAGCTGCTCCAGTGTATACAAGAAGCACTCTATGGACAGAGGCTTTACTGAACTTGCGGCTCCAAATGCGAATGTCTTTTCTGACTCTATTCAAATTCACTTCTAGGGGACCAGTGGGTGGAATGAGTAGAGAAAAAGCATAAAGGTTAGAAGAAAATGGAGGGAGAATAAAAATCAAGAGAACACTCAGGGTTCTTCCACTCATGAAAATAAAAACAGCAAAAATGAGAAGCCTCACCAAAGAAACGGCAACGCTAGAAGAGAACGAATGCTACCCCCAGCAACCATTCACTCCACGGTCCTTGCCCCTCTGAACCAGACACAAGTTCACAATCCTCCCAACCTAAGAGCTCCTCAAAGACACCTTCTCTCTAGAAATACTTTCCCTCCTGGCCTTCAAGCAGTTGACGACAGCCAGTTTACACTACAACAAATTCACTCTTCCAAAACAGCAAACTTTATGACACTCTAGTCATTACTCTCCAAACAAATCATCAATTTTCTTGTCTATGTCCTTGCTCATGCTATTACTTCATTCAGAGACCTTTCTGCTCTGTTAATCTGACCCTGCACCTTAGCTGCCAGCCACAGTGGCTATTTAACACTTGAAACATGGCTAGACTGGACTGAGATGAACAGTAAGTGTAAAATACACATCGAATTTTGAAGACCTGGTACAAAAAAGATGTGAAAGTATTGTTTGTTTTTTAACAATGATTACATGTTGAAAGGTTTTGGATATATTCAATTAAAGAAGATACATAATTAAAATTATTTTCACCTGTTTCTTTTTAGTTTTTAACATGGCTACTAGAAAATTTTAAATTACTATGTGGTTCACACTGCATTTCTATTGGACAGCACTGGTCTAAATCCTTCTCATTCTTCAATGCCTAATTCAAACACCCCCACCCTCATACAGCTTTCCCCAGTGACTCCTGGTGGACGTGGTTTGTCTCCCAGAACTTTCACAACACTTTTATTAATACGTCCAAAGAACTAGGGCAATTTTATCTTCTTACTGAGTGTACCTGTTACAGCTCCCCAATTCCAAGGTAAGTCAATTGAGAAAAGAAAGTACATCTAGGTAAGTTTTTATCTTACACTTTGCACATCAATAGTACCTATATTGATGATAAGGTGATGCCTGATGTCTGCTAAGTGAGAGCTTAATTTCTCAATTACTGTTACTATATTATCTATCCCTTTCAACGATTTCCATTTCTTTCAGAGGGATTAAACTCCATGTCTACAAATGTCCTGGATTATTATTATTATTATTAGACAAATAGAGTGCTAGTGAGCTGTACATATATGATAAACAGGCAAATTCAAAACCATCTAATACCTGTGGTCAACGCACTTAGATCAATTGAAAAAATTCGACAAGCCTCTAAAGGTTCCATTTTTTAAATGATGTTATCCCTAAAAGTGTACTGTGTAGATCAACTATGTCAAAAATAGGAGATTTTCCCAGAGATTAACAACACTAGGTGACTAAAGCCTACCAAAAATCGTCAGAAGTCCTCCCCACAACCCTGACTGTAAATTAGGTAAGCGCGCAAAGGCTGCAGGACAGCAACAGCGGTGCAAAANTATTTGATTTTAAAAATAGGCAGCACAATATATTTTTTATTAATAGATACATGTCTGCTTTTTTTAAAAAAATGTAGCAGAATGAAACAGAAAAATTGGAATGGCAGTTCTCAAAGATAAACACAGACACCCTTTAGTTAAAGCAGTGGAAACAGATGTTATTCAGAAACTACTGGCAGCTCCATTCTGATTTTTGCAGAAGTGATTAGGGGTTTTAAAGGGAGAATGAGGGAGCAGGGAGAGCTGGACTCATTAGAGTCAGACAAGTGAAAAATCACAAAGCATGGGTCAGTGTCATTGTGATTAGACCAGCAGCAGTGTCTGCTAGCTGGCAGTTTTCAAGGTTAGGATTCTTCCCTCCCACAGAGATTGGGAGACAGAGACCCTGTTCTTCTTGATGATTACATTTCAAAGGAATGGCTCTCAGGCCTTGAGAAGGACACTTCTAAGTTGTAGAGATACAGATTCACAACTGTGAGTCTTTTCTCTCTCCAAGAGAGATCAGCAGCCTAACATCAGGTGTTGGCTTGATCAAACAGTAAATTCTCCTGGCAGCCATCGCACTTCCTCAGTCAGGCATTTTAATGGGGTTTTTGTGGGGGCCCAGGTCATCCTAGGGACACAGCCTTAAGTTGCAAAAAAATGATGCTAGTATTTAATCAGGTCTCTAGTGCAAGGGTTTGGACAGAGCTGTTAAGTTCTGTGGTTCTCACAGTTACATTTGTGGGAGGAGAGAAAATGGCTTCAATTATATTTTTAATGTTTTGTTTCTAAAGAGCTGGGAAGAGCCTATGTAGGTGTTCTGTATTCTTTATAGAGTCTATACTTGGTATCTAAAATGTTTCATAATTTTTAAAACTATTTGATTGAATAAGCTCTTTCATTTCTAAGCAAAAACATATTCATTCTCTTCCCCAAAGGAAAGGTAACACAGAGCCACATTATTGCATCCACTTCTAAGTCCAGGATGTCTGCATGATGATCAGTCCTATGGGGAAAATTTCTTTTAATGTGGAATGAGAGTCTAGATGACAGCTATCAAAAAGAATAAAAGGCATGGATCTGGGTCAAATTACCATCCCAATATTCAGGATCTCTACTGGGTCTCTTCAGTTGTTGTCAGGGGGTTTTCAGAAGCTTTTCTAAAATGTTTTTTAAAACTGTTAAGCCAGTGACATGACAGTTGTTCATCGGTTAAGGTGATCCTAACCCTCAACTGTAATTCATCTTGAGAGTAATTAAGCCAGTGACTGCTTTATACTCCATGTGGTAAAAATATTATTCCACTAAAAATATATCACTTGACATTTTCAAGCATTTTTTTCATTCTGTAGAAGATGAAACTTCCAACTTCCATTCTCTTTAATAGGGCCAGGGTCAGCTTCATGGGCGTGTAGTCTGTGCAGCAGCACAGGACTCCATGCCATCTGGAAATTCTTTTTTTTAAATTATTTTATTTATGTATTGATTGATTGATTGATTTTTGGCTGTGCTGGGTCTTCATCACTGTGTGGGCTTTTCTCTAGTGATGAGAGGGGGCCACTCTCTAGTTGCCATGTACAGGCTTCTCATTGCAGAGGCTTACTGCAGAGCATGGGCTCTAGGACAAGCAGGATTCAGTAGTTGCAGTTCCCCGACTCCAGAGCACAGGTGGCTCATGGGCTTAGTTGCTCTGAGGCATGTACAATCTTCCCGGATCAGGAATCAAACCCATGTCTCCTGCACTGGCAGGTGGATTCTTTACCACTGAGCTGTCAGGGAAGCCCTGGAAATTCTTAATAATTTTGGAACAGGAGGCCCCTCATTTTCATTTTGCACTAGGCACCCCCACAAATTATGTAGCCATTCCCAATAGGATCAATATGACATTGATATATACCCTGTGGGGACAAGATTTCAATAGAAATTCTTTAGTGATGATATCTTCTGAAGTATTTATATCATCTGTTCCTTATTCATCAAACCTTTCAGTGTCATATTGAGTACTCACTCTGAATTCATGATATCCACCAAGATGACATCCTCTTCCCCCAGTGGTAATTCTAGGAATCTGCTTGTTAGCTAAAGGCTTTGAAACTTGGTATGCCTTTGGTTCCTCTTGCTTGAACATGTTGCACTGACTGCCCCATGCTCTCTGCAGTGTTTGCTTGTGTTTGGCTTGTTGATATCCAGGCTGCTGAATTCTCCAACTGAGGCTTCAAAGGTATGTGTACCGAGAACTTCCAGATGTTCAAGCTGGATTTAGAAAAGGCAGAGGAACCAGAGATCAAATTGCCAACATCCGTTGGACCATAGAAAAGGCAGTTCCAGAAAAACATCTGCTTTATTGACTATGCCAAAGCCTTTGACTGTGTGGATCACAACAAACTGTGGAAAAGTCATAAAGAGATGTGAATACCAGACCACCTTACCGCCTCCTGAGAAATCTGTATGCAAGTCAAGAAGCAACAATTAGAACCAGACATGGAACAACAGACTGGTTCCAAATAGGGAAAGGAGTACATGAAGGCTGTGTATTGTCACCCTGCTTATTTAACTTCTATGCAGAGTACATCATGTGAAATGCCAGGCTGGATGAAGTACAAGCTGGAATCAAGACTGCCAAGAGAAATATCAATAACCTCAAATACGCAGATGGCACCACCCTTATGGCAGAAAGCAAAGAGGAACTAAAGAGCCTCTTGATGAAAGTGAAAGAGGAGAGCAAAAAAGCAGGCTTAAAATTCAACATTCAAAAAACAAAGATCATGGCATCCCATTCTATCACTTCATGGCAAACAGATGGGGAAATAATGACAGAGTTTATTTTCTTGGGCTCCAAAATCACTGCAGATGGTGACTGCAGCCATGAAATTAAAAGACGCTTTCTCCTTGGAGGAAAAGCCATTTCCAACCTAGACAGCATACTAAAAAGCAGAGACAATACTTTGCCAACAAATGTCTGTCTAGTCAAGGCTATGGTTTTTCCAGTGGTCATGTATGGATGTGAGAGTTGAACCATAAAGAAAGCTGAGCACTGAAGAATTGATGCTTTTGAACTGTGGTGTTGGAGAAGACTCTTGAGAGTTCCTAGGACTGCAAGGAGATCAAACCAATCAAAAAAAAAAAAAACAGTCCTGAATGCTTATTGGAAGGACTGATGCTGAAGCTGAAGCTCCAATACTTTGGCCACCTTATGCGAAGAGCTGACTCATTGGAAAAGACCCTGATGCTGGGAAAGATTGAAGGGCAGGAGGAGAAGTATTACCGACTTGATGGACATGAGTTTGAGCAAGCCCTGGGAGTTGATGATGGACAGGGAAGCCTGGTGTGCTATAGTCCATGGGATTGCAGAGTCAGACACGACTGAGCCACTGAACTGAACTGAACTGAGTTATTGCAGATCTCGGTGTTGGCTGAGTCTTCTGCTCATAAGCCCTTTTTCCATTTTATCTTGCTCTGGATCAGGGTCATCCACGCTTCCCCTTCACCTTGTCTTCTGAAAGGACAAACACTACATTGGCTTGTTGATCTCCAGGCTGCTAAGTTAGTTTTCTAACTCATGAGTTAGAGAAAATGAGAAAATTCATTTTCATGAGTTTTCTGATCTTTCTGATCTTGATCTGGATCCAGTTTATCTACATTTTCCCCAATATGCCTCACTTCCTGAGATGACGACAATATTACTATGCCCAAAGAACATTTTCTAGCTGGCTATAAGTTTTTATGCTTGTAACTTTCCTAGTATTTTTGTGCTTTTAAAAAAATCTCAAAGTCCTACCTTTTACCTGGATGGTTGTGAACTTAAAAGATATATAAGCATGAGATTACAGCAAAATTTGTTAAATTCTAGTAGTAACTCTCTGCTTAAAAATTTTTTCAAGAGCTAGAGAAGATTTTATTATGAAATTGTCTAAATGTATTTTCTTACATTACTCTTTTCTCCTAATTATCAGAAGATTCCGTCAATGATACTAGGAGCTCTCTCTGCTTTTATACGTCTTCGGTATCCTTCTGGAACAGAAGGAGTTGGAATTTCTTTTTTCATAGACCTGCTAATGCTATTAATTGTGATCACTTGGTACACAATGGAGCCATTCCAAGATATGTCTTTAAGAAATGCATTTCCAGTCATCTACATAGAGTGTATTATCTGCCCGTGCTTCACAGTTATTTGTATTTTCATCCCCAAATAGGAAGGGGTAGTATTATTCTATATTATCCTTGGATAAAACCAAATTGCATTTTTATAAAGGGAAAATTAAAGTTTGTTGTTTTGAATGAAACCGTAAAAACCAAAAATATGTTTAATCACTTATTGTTGTTCTGTGCCATATAATTATGTAATTCCTATTGTATTAGATGTACGTAAGTCATATGATGACACATAGCCTATTCTCAGTACATACTTGTGAAATGAACTGAAGAATGTTTTTAAAATATTTTGGAATGGATGAAGTCATTCACCAATATAGAAACAGCTGGTTGGGACTAGAGGCAGGTGAGGATTGACCTCAACTGTGTGGTCAATTTTTATGTTAGGAGTAATCGCGTTTATTTCAGCTTTTATTGTAGTATTGTCATAGCATTTCTTTTAAAAGGGTAGACAGAAGCAGTCATAGCTCTTGATTTTTTCTTCCTTCTCAAGCAATCTTTTCTAAATTCTCATGCATTCTTAGATGAAGATGAACACCCACTAATGTGTATTAATCTATTGCTACATAAAAAATTATCCCCAAACTCAACGTCTCTAAACTATAAGTATTTATTTATCATGATTTCTGTGGGTCTGGAATTTAGAAGCCGCTTAGCTAGATGTTCTGGCACCCCACTCCAGTACTCTTGCCTGGAAAATCCCATGGATGAAGGAGCCTGGTAGGCTGCAGTCCATGGAGTCGCTAAGAGTCAGACATGACTGAGAGACTTCACTTTCACTTTTCACTTTCATGCATTGGAGAAGGAAATGGCAACCCACTCCAGTGTTCTTGCCTGGAGAATCCCAGGGACGGGGGAGCCTGGTGGGCTGCCGTCTATGGGGTCGCACAGAGTCGGACACGACTGAAGCGACTTAGCAGCAGCAGCAGCAGCAGCAGCAGCTAGATGTTCTGACTCAGGGTCTCTTGAGGTTATAATCAAGATATTGGCCAGGATTGCAGTCGTGCAATCATCTGAAGGCCTCCCTGGGCTAGAGAGTCTACTTGGACAGTGGCTCACTCGCATGCCTGACAAGTTGGTGTTGGCTGTTGGTAGGATTCCTATGGTGCTCTCCAAATGAGACTTTCCATGGGCTACTTGAATGTCCTTTCAGCATGGAGGCTGGCTTCCCCTAGAGTGAGAATTAAGAGAGACCAAGATCAAAGTCACAGTATTTTTTTTATTACCCAGCCTCAAAAGTCACACTCTATCATTTCTGCCATCATTGGTTACCTAGGTCTGCCCTATTCAGTGTGGGAGGAAACTACAAAAAGGCCTGCAGACTCAAAGGCAAGAATTATTTTTGGCAATCTTAGAGGCTGGATGCCACTTGAGGTAACATTAGACCCTATAGATTCTTCATTGTCCAATCAACTTACCCCTGAGATTCCTGCCTATATTATCTCAGCTCTCCTCAGGTTCTACCTCGTCTGAACTTGTAAAGGACTAGCAGCAGGCTCTTTTATCTGGGCACTGTATCTTACAGTATCTTATATTCTTTAACTCTGAGAAGGACAACTAGTTCATTTTCTGAGTTCTTTCGTGTCTTCCACTACATCAAATGCAGAGCTGAAAGTATAGATAGTGTCCAAAAATTCCTGCTGAATAACAAAAGATTGATTTTTGTTCCTTCACGTATCATGTGAGAGTTTCAGAATTCGAAACTTTCCCAGGAATTTTCCTTATCTTACAAGGACAAATGTTTCCACAATTTTCAAAATTACTTTAGTTATTTGTAATTTTAAAACTCCATCAGGAACAGCATTCCAAGACTCTTTAAACTACTGAAGCCTAACATTTAATTTAATGATGAACAAAACCAAGTTAATTCCCTTTCACAGATGACAAGTGTACAGTTGGCAGCAATTTCGACATCTGCTTTTAATTCATTTAAAAGTGTTGAGCAAACAGTGATTAAAAAAAGAGCTGGAAACTATATTTCTCCATTATCCTCCTAGTAGTTGTCTTTGTTAATTGAAGTTGACTCTTAATAGGCTATATGGATGGACTCAAAGTAAACATTTGGACAGGGATTGACCCATTCTCGGGTTTGGGATGGTTATGTTTTAAAGTGGGAGCCTGTTTTACTCTTTCCTCTTTCCAAATTTGTTCCCAGATGTTCCAGATAAAAGGCTTTTATTAGGGTTGAGACACTGCTGGTTAGAAACAGAGATAGTAAACAATATGTTAGCTGAAATAAGCCTTTATTTTAAAGACTTAACTTCCTGCTTTTTGTGAGTCCACACATTCACAATATGTAAACGATATCCTTAGATAATGACTGTGCTGTTCTTTTATGTATCATCTGTCTCCATTCTCCTCATATACTTATACTCACCCTTCCTTTTAGGCATATGTCTTTTCAAATAAAAGAGTTAGCAAGTAACCACATAAGGTAACTAGATGAAATTGCATTATAAATGCTTTTAACAATATGTGTAAAAATACAGGTATGTATCACAACTCTTATGAATATGTTATTTGTCGACTGATTTCTGTAATACCCATGCTAACTTGTACAGCTTATCTCACTCCTGGGCATATACCCAGACAAAACTATAATTCAAAAAGATACATTCATAGCAGCACTTTTTACAATTGCCAAAATATGGAGGCAATCTAAATGTCTATCAACAGATTAATGGATAAAGAAGATGTGGTACATATACACAATGGAATACTACATGCTAAGTTGCTTCAGTTGTGTCTGACTCTTTGTGAAGCTGTGGACTGTAGCCCACCAGGCTCTTCTGTCCATGGGATTCTCCAGGCAACAATACAGGAATGGGTTGCCGTGCCCTTCTCCAGGGGATCTTCCCAATGCGGGGATGGAACCCGCATCTCCTGCAGCTTCTGCATTGAAGGTGGACTCTTTACCGCTGAGCCACCAGGGACTACTACTCAGCTATAAAAAAGAATGAAATAATGTCACCTGCAGCAGAGATTATCATATTGAGTGAAGTCCGACAGAGAAAGACAAATACCATATGATATCACTCATGTGTGGAATCTAAAATATGGCACAAATGAGACCTCCCCGGTGGTGCAATGGATAAGAATCCACTTTGCAATGCAAGAGACACCAGCTTGCCTAGGGCTCTATGCTCCACAACAGGAGAAGCCACTGCCCTGAGAAGCCCATACACTGCAAGAAATAGTCTCTGCTCACTGCAGCTACAGAAAGCCTGCGGGCAGCAACAACACCACAAGTGAAAGTAGCTCAGTCACGTCCAGCTCTTTGCGACCCCATGGACTATATACAGTCCACAGAATTCTCCAGGCCAGAATACTGGAGTGGGTAGCCTTTCTCTTCTCCAGGGGAATCTTCCCAACCCAGGAATCGAACCCAGGTCTTCCGCATTACAGGCAGATTCTTTACCAGCTGAGCCACAAGGGAAACCCAACAACCACAGCCAAGATAAATAAATAGATAAATCTTTTTAAAATGTAAATAAAATATGGCAAAATGAACCTATCTACAAAACAGACTCACTGACACAGAGCTCAGACTTGTGATTGCCCAGGGGAAGGAGGGCAGGGAGAGGGAATTTGGAGTTGGTAGATTCAAAACATTATGTTTAGAAAGGATAAACAACAAGCTCCTACTGTATAGCAAGGGAACTATATCCAATCTCTGGGATAAACCATAGTGGAAAAAGAATATTTTTAAAAAGAAAGTATATATATGTATATATATATATATATATATATATGTATGTATGTATAACTGAGTCACTTTGCTGTACAGCAGAGATTGGCATAATACTGAAGTCAACTATACTACAATTTTTAAAATGAAGAAAATAAAGAGAAAAGAAATTGCACGGCTTATCACTCTCATTTCCACATTCCAAATTCACACAAGAATTTAAAAATTAAATAAAAAGAATTCTTAGGATGTAATGAGTGAACTCCGGGAGTTGGTGATGGACAGGGGAGCCTGGCGTGCTGCAATTCATGGGGTCGCAAAGAATCGGACACCACTGAGCGACTGAACTGAATGAATGTGAAAATTACCACAGAAACAAAAGCATTTAAAACATTTAGATAAAGAATTTCTTCTCTATAATTTTGCTCATACTTTGTTCTGGACAATATCAACTACTTCTCTGTTGTTAATTAGCATCTGTAACCTGATAACTCCTAGGTCTGTATTTCCAACGCTGGCCTTTTATAGTTTGCATCGTAAATCTAGCCATCCACTGGAGCTTGCACTTGGATGACCCACAAACACTCCAAATTCAGTATTTCTAAACGTAAATTCATTATGTCTACCTGCTCCCCAGTCCATATCATCTCTATAGAGGTAAATGGTTTTATTATGTTTATTCATCCATTCATCTAAGCCAGAAACTTGAGAGTTATTTTAGCCTTCTTCCCTTCTTCGTCCCCGTGGGTCATCATGGGCCTAGGCAGATTTTCCTCCCTACATAGTTTTCAAGCCAGCTAGTTCTTCACCATGCTCCAGTTTTTCTCTTGTTTTTGTTCCTCATTATGTTTTACATGAACGGATTCCTTAATTAGCTTCCAAACTTCTTCCACTGTCTTCCCCAAACAGTCAACATGGACTCTATATCCAGAGTTCATACTGACAGTCCTCAGATTTGCTTAGCAACTTTTATTCTGTCATTTTTAATCACTTGGCTATCTTTCTATACTTTCAGTTTGTCTCTTCCACCACTTTGGACCAGCCCCCAATTTATACATTTGTCATTTGCTTGGTCCTCTTAAGCGACTTCACTTTCACTTTTCACTTTCATGCATTGGAGAAGGAAATGGCAACCCACTCCAGTATTCTTGCCTGGAGAATCCCAGGGACGGGGAGACCTGGTGGGCTGCCGTCTATGCACAGAGTCGGACACGACTGAAGCAACTTAGCAGCAGCAGCAGAAGTATTTGAATTTGTGGCCCTTGCTGCATTTTCTAAAATGGAAATCTACCTAAAATCCTCCAATTACTCATTATTCTCTATAGAGAGTCTAAGTTCTTTATCATGGATACAGTACTCTCAGAACCTCCAGTATTTTCCCTTCTTCCCTCTCAACATATGCTTCAGCCATTCTATATTTACAGGCCCCCAATATGCCCTGCTGCCCCGTGACTTTATGTCTTTGTTAAAACTTACTTCCTCTGGTTTGTTATGTCTAACTTCCTTCAACTGGTTACACTTAGCCACATGGTTTGAGCAACATTTTCTTTGTAACCCTCTCTCTCAAGCAGAATTATTCACCCCTGCCTTTTGCTACCACTTCCCCTTAAATATACCTCAAAGTTTATATGCTTATGTATTTGTTTCTCTGCTAGACATTATATCCATAGGACCAGCTTAATATGTCTTTACACTGCTAGTGCCTAGCAGAGTCTTTTATACACAGCTGTAATCTGTTGTATGAGTAAATGGATGAGTGGATTGTGTGTGTGACTGTGTATGTGTAACCTTGTTACTGCAAACTCTTAAAGAATATTTACTATGTGTTGGCATTGTTCTGATTTCCCAGGTGGCACAGTAGTAAAGAATCTGCCTGCCAATGCAGAAGATGCAAGAGATGCAGGTTCAGTCCTGGGTCTGGAAGATACTCTGGAGGAGGAAATGGCAACCTGATCTAGTATCCTTGCCTGGAAAATTCCATGGACAGAGGAGCCTGGTACAGTCCACGGGGTTGGAAAAGACAACCCCAGAACTGAATGACTGAGCACACACACACACACACACTCGCACACACACTCGCACAGAGGCATTGTTCTAAGCACTTCTTACTCATTTAATCCTCCTTATGAATTAGTAATGAATAAATATGAAACCAGGTACAAGTCAGATCAAATAGGCGAGTAGTTTCTATTACAATTTAAGAAGCATTTCTTTAGAAGTAGAAATGATTGTCATGTTTGTATGAAATTTTAAAAAATAAGTTAATGAAGACACACAAAAGATGAAGAAGAGGCAGGCCATTACATCAGGGTCTTTATATATATCACAAGTAGGTGCCGTTGCTCAATCGGATGTTCCTGCTTCTGCTTAATGAAATCTTTCCTGGGAGAGGCAAAAATCTTGTGTCATCATTTTTAACCTGAAGAAAAATAATTTCTCCTTGCCATAAAAACTTTATTATTTTTTTAGATCATTGATTTGTATAAAGCACTTGGTGACAATCTATCAGCAGAAACAAAGCCTACATTCACAGATAATAATGCTTAAATTTTTTCTAGTCACAGTCTCGACAATGTCCTACCAAGCTCTACATAATCTGCAACTCCAGTGCTCCCTCCATCTAGAAAGCTCCTTCCCCAGACACGTTTATGGCTCACTGGGAAGACAGCGCCCGGGTAAGCAGAGATACAGAAAAGAACTTCAGGGAGGGACTGACACCATCGAATACAGAAAAGCCCCAGGTGTGTTGGCCGTTCCGAGAGTAGGCCAGTAACAGGAGACACAGCTCAGCTAGGATCTGGCAGGAATGAAGAGTAATTGAAAGTTCTCAAATAGGACAAGGCTCTATGACCCAAGGAGAGTTTTACAAAGATGTCCAGGGGATTGAGTTCAGTTGGACTGAAGGTAAAAGAGATCAGAGATAGGGTAGTCAGCCCGGAGCCGATAAGATCCTAAACTGGGATATGAGCCACAGAGCCACAAGAAAAGTAATGATTGAGAAAGATTGTGGGAAGAGAAAGATGATGAGAGACCGCGTTCCTGATCAGATACGAGAGACAAGAGAAGGGGGTTGTGGTCCAGACGCCAGTGGCCACAGCAGGAGCAGAGCCCTCAGGAGG
The DNA here is from genome assembly GCA_006410935.1 of Redunca redunca. Classification (NCBI taxonomy): domain Eukaryota; kingdom Metazoa; phylum Chordata; class Mammalia; order Artiodactyla; family Bovidae; genus Redunca; species Redunca redunca. Next base: position 134,984 of record SJYQ01000745.1, read on the forward strand.
GATCTGTTGGGGATAGAGGTTTGATGGAATTTGGGTATATTAGGCAGCTGGAAATAACGCTGTGGCCCAAAACGTGGGTTAGGTCTAAGGATACAAATTCTGTGAAATTCTGCTTCTGGTTCTTTCTGTAGGATGAGAGGTAACGAATCAAGAGACAGAGATGGAAATGGGCACTCTCACGTGCCACTGTGGGAGGTGAACTGATGCAATGTTTTTGGGTTAGAACTTGGAAATACTCATCAATATTGAAAATATGCACACCCTAAACATTCTCTGTAGAATTTATCTTATAGAGATATCTGTACAGTTGAGCAAGAGTATGGACAAGGATGGACTTTCCAGGTGGTGCTAGTGGTGAAGAACCTGCCTGCCAATGCAGGAGACACAGGAGACGTGGGTTCAGTCCCCGGGTTGACAAGATTCCTTGGACCCACTCCAGTATTCTTTCCTGAAGAATCCCATGGACAGAGGAGACTGGTTGCAAAGAGTCAGACACAACTGAAGCCTCTTAGTTTCAGGGTTGCAAAGAGTCAGACACAACTGAAGCCTCTTAGTACGCATGCATGTACAAGGATGCTCATTGATGTATTGTCTTGTAATGGCAAAAAAAAAAAAGTCAACCTACTTGTCCATCATCAGATGGTACCTGTATCTGAGAAATACCATTTGCTGCTAAGCAAAATGAGGTAAAACTGTGTATAATGATACAGAGAGATGTCTATCATATATTAGGTTAAAAAAAAAGCAAGTTGTAAGTTGTAGATATGTTAAAAAAAACTAGGTATGAGGAATCTTTTTTCTTTTTATGATGTGGACCATTTTAAAGTCTTTATTGAATTTGTGTCAATATTGCTACCTTTGTATGCTTTGGGTTTTTTTGGCCTCGAGGCATGTGAGATCTTAGCTCCCCAGCCCAGGATCAAACCTGCATCCCCGGTATAAGAAGGCGAGGTTAAACACTGAGCCACCAGGGAAGTCCCAGGAAGAAACTTTTCACAATGAATGATGTGAAGTCACTCAGTCGTGTCCGACTCTTTGCGACCCCATGGACTGTAGCCTACTGGGCTCCTCCGTCCATGGAATTTTTCCAGGCAAGAGTACTGGAGTGGGTTGCCATTTCCTTCTCCAGAAGATCCTCCCGACCCAGGGATCGAACCCAGGTCTCCTGCCTTGTAGGCAGATGCTTTACCGTTTGAGCCACAAGGGAAGCCCTCACAATGAATAAGTATCAATGAATAATATCATATTATCACCACGTATACTACTTTTTCATGTACATTTTAAGTAAGTATCTTTCCATATTACTTGTCAATTATACCTCAATAAAGCTAAAAAAGAATAATTAAAAAAAAAACCCGCTTAAAATCCCCACAGCCACCACTAACAGAACACTTCACTGGTGTCTGTTCTGGTTCTACCTAACCTTGAAAAGCTGGGTCCAATAGCGAGTCATTTCTCCATCCCCCAGGAATCATGTTAACCATTTTATTTATTTTTAAGTAAAACAAAAGGGTAGGGGAAAAGCAAGTTGCAAAATGATGTGTCTACTGCAATTCTACTTTTCAAAAAAACAGTGAGATGTGTATTTGGACATGCACCTAGGAAGGTCTGAGAGAATATGTGGAATTATTAACTGTGACAATTTAGGTTGGGCATGACTTGAGAGGGCATTGACCTTCCACAGCTATAAATTGTTAGACTTTCTTCCACTAACCATGCATGATGCTTATAATAAGAATAGGGGTTTGGAATGTTAGGAAAACCACTTTCAGACTTTCTTAAGGAGGTGATTCAGTCACTGTCACTAAAGGTGAGATGAAAGTAGGTCAGAGCAAGGCAGGAAAAGGTGAGGTGAACTGACTGTGTGCAAGGCACGTGGGGTATATGTATGCAAACAAGTGGACAGGGCCGTGCCCGTCTAGCCTCCTCTCCCAGCACCTTCCCCATCCCCTCACACTTGCCTCCTCTGTGTTCCTGGACTAAGCCTTTCAACACAAGGCCTCTGCACATTCTGTCTCTGCCTTGAAAACACCCCTAAGCCCCGAACACACACAGCCTCCAACATGCACACACCTTGCTCTTACTTCATATACCAACTCAGCTGTCACTTCCCCCAGGGAAGTGATAGAATAGGACAGGCTTTCAGAATATAATAGCCCCTTTGTTATATGAGTTCTTGTCACACATGATTTGAATGGGGGAACAAGAAATTTAAAATGGGAAAAGAGAAGGAAGGCAGAGAGTGCTTTCCTTTAATAGTATTCATGTTTTGAAACTTTTCTTCTTTCAAAAGAGCCACATTATGTTTTGGATAATAAAGTAAAATCCACATAAAAGTAGATCCGTATTATTTACTCTGCCTGCTTCTCCTACTTTTAAGTGTACTTGTGGGTGGTTCTTAGTATTTCCTATGAAGGGCAGCAAGAGAACCCAGAAATTGTTAGTAGATTGTTAGTTCCTACAGCATCATTTACAGTTTCTCTTTGGACAAGTTCTTTCTGTGGTTGTTTATTGAAGACTTTAGCATGCATCAATATTAACTTCTGTTTGAGACCCTGGGTGGAAATGACCTTATCTATCTCCCATCTTCCTATTTATACCTGTTCTACTCTCTTATGCAATGCAAGCTCAGCCCATCACTGTGATTGTCAATCTTCTGAGCAGTGGAATAACCTGAAGTGAAAGGGAAAGTGTTTTTTCAGTCATGTTTGACTCTTTACGACCCTGTGGACTGTCTCTGTCCATGGAATTCTCCGAGCAAGAATTCTGGAGTGGGTAGCCATTCCCTTCTCCAGGAGATCTTCCTGACCAAGGAACTGAACAAGTGTCTCTTGCATTGCAGGCAGATTCTTTACCATCTGAGCCACCAAGGAAGCCCAAGGAGTTTCTTAAAGTGTGGGAATATACCCTCAGGGATTCTGACTCTGCTGATTTAGGGTCAAGACCCAAGCACAAGGGTGTTCTGAAAGTTCCTTGGGTGATGCTAATGTGCAATCAGCATTAAGTACCATTGGCCAAGATTAGTCTTGAAACAGAAACTCTACTTGGAGAACTGCAGAACATCTGACTTCTGGAAATCAAAGCCTGGGTGGTTGCAGTGGCCCTTGTCTCTTAGATGGTGTCTGAGTTGCTTTGCTCACAAAGGTAGAAGCTGAAGGCAGACATCATAAAGGGTGATGGCTGAAGCATCACCCTGAATCAAGGCTGATGACTTTGGACCCTAGCACTTGCTTGTAGGAAATAGCTTGATCACTTGTACAGCTGGAATAGGGCAGGTATTCATGGATGAGCAGACTAAATGCTTCTGGGGACCTATAGTAACTTTCAGATTCTGTTCTCTGTCCCTCATGTGTCTCAAAGACTTTCAGAACAAGCAAGTATGCTTTTAGGAGTTTAATGCATGGGGCACCTGAGGCCCTGGAAGGCTTATGCTTTATGCTGAAGGTTTATGGTTTATGCTGAAGAATATTCTTTAGCACAGTCCAGCTCCCTGGACTCCTGACTCCCAAACTCCAGAGGTTATCACCAGCTGTCCTACCTGAACCAGGGCCTGAGTCCTAGTCCTGGCTCGGCCACTGAGCAGATAGATGTGGGCCTCTTAAATCACCTCTTCACTCATGGCTTTCGTTCCTAGTTCCCTCGGATGAGGTCAGTTAAACCGTATCCAGACTCCCTTCAGCATGAGCAAGTGACACTAGGTGGCACTCATGTAACTCCAGTGGGGAACGCTTGGCCCATGTTGGCTGCCAGGCTCCTGCCCGTGAAAAGATCCGAGGACAGGCTAAGCGCAACTTGGGACATGATGCAGTTTTATGAGGACTTCCTGGGCCTCCTTTCACCTAGAATTTTTGAATCTGTGAATGTCTGTTGTGTTTTACCAGATACTTTCTACTAATGTGCTTCAGATTTCATATTCCTCTCCTTTTCATCATCTCAAATTTTTAAATGTTGTAGAGAAAACAATTTCCCATGGCTTAGCTACACACACATGCTTGTGTGACATAAAAGCATGTGCTATGACCTTGCCAAGTTCTCCCTGTCATGTGCCACTACACGAGTAACTTCTAGGAGAGAGACTCGCTGCCCCAGCACCGAACTTCAAGCAAATGGGATTCTTCCCTGCAATGAGTCGCCACTGGACAGGGCGACCCAGACGTGGCTTTTGTTTGAAGCCTGGCTCCCCACAGCTGGTTTGTTCTCACGTTTCCAAGATGTTCATTCTGGTCCAGGTTCATTTCAAGTATGCAATCTGGCTCAGCTTGAATTCAGGCCTTGAGCTTCATCATCAGGATATTACCTCAAAGGTGATGCTTTCTTCACTGACAAAAGTCACCTAAAACATCTTTCAGATGCTTCTTCACTCACGGACCAGAGTAGTAGTATGCAAGGATAAAAGTGAAAGTGTTAGTTGCTCAATCATGTCCAACTCTTTGCGACCCCATGGACTGTAGAAACGACAGCTGCTGCTGCTACTGCTAAGTCACTTCAGTCGTGTCCAACTCTGTGCGACCCCATAGACGGCAGCCCACCAGGCTCCCCCGTCCCTGGGATTCTCCAGGCAAGAACACTGGAGTGGGTTGCCATTGCCTTCTCTGAGAAACAGACTGGTTCCAAATAGGAAAAGGAGTACGTCAAGGCTGTATATTGTCACCCTGTTTATTTAACATATGCAGAATACATCATGAGAAACACTGGGCTGGAGGGAAGCACAAGCTGGAATCAAGATTTCTGGGAGAAATATCAATAACCTCAGATATGCAGATGACACCACCCTTATGGCAGAAAGTGAAGAGGAACTAAAAAGCCTCTTGATGAAAGTGAAAGAGGAGAGTGAAAAAGTTTTCTTAAAACTCAACATTCAGAAAACGAAGATCATGACAACGGGTCCCATCACTTCATGGCAAATAGATGGAGAAACAGTGGAAACAGTGGCTGACTTTATTTTTTAGGGCTCCAAAATCACTGCAGATGGTGACTGCAGCCATGAAATTAAAAGACGCTTATTCCTTGGAAGGAAAGTTATGACCAACCTAGACAGCATATTACAAAGCAGAGACTACTTTGTCAACAAAGATCCATCTAGTCAAGGCTATGGTTTTTCCAGTAGTCATGTATGGATGTGAGAGTTGGACTATAAAGAAAGCTGAGCACTGAAGAATTAATGCTTTTGAACTGTGGTGTTGGAGAAGACTCTTGAGAGTCCCTTAAACTGCCAGGAGATCCAGCCAGTCCATCCTAAAGGAGATCAGTCCCGGGTGTTCACTGGAAGGACTAATGTTAAAGCTGAAACTCCAATACTTGGGCCACCTGATGCGAAGAGCTGACTCATTGGAAAAGACCCTGATCCTGGGAAAGATTGAGGGCAGGAAGAGAAGGGGACAACAGAGGATGAGATGGCTGGATGGCATCACTGACTCAATGGACATGAGTTTGGGTGAAATCCAGGAGTTGGTGATGGACAGGGAGGCCTGGCGTGGTGTGGTTCATGGGGTCGCAAAGAGTCGGACACAACTGAGCGACTGAATTGAACTGGAGTGCAGGCTGCCAGGCTCCCTCTGTCCATGAGATTTCCTAAGCAAGAATACTGGAGCACGTTGCCATTTCCTTCTCCAATCCAAGGGTATAGCAACAAAAATAAACATAGAGGAACTAAGTTTGGCATCCAAACCTGTGAGATCTGAGATTTAAGAAGTTTCATATTGTTAATTCATGTTGGGAGTAATAGGTAGATTTCAGTGACTTCACCATCAATATAAAGGATCTTGGACTTGCATAAATGTCCTGGGTGAATTATAGTCATGACTTCCCAATGTCGCATGGGGTTAGAGTCAGAGTAAGGAAGTGAAGGCACATATGTATGCACACTGGTAGACTATAAGATCTAAAGCCAAAATACTAACAGCAGTGGTGTTATGGGTAACTTTTACTGTCATCTGTATCAGTTCAGTTCAGTCGCTCAGTCGTGTCTGACTCTTTGCCACCCCATGAATCGCACGCCAGGCCTCCCTGGCCATCACCATCCTGGAGTTCACTCAAACTCATCTGTATACATTTCTGTATTTCTCAAATTTCATTTAATGACTATGAAATTGTTTTTGCATTTTATTATTTCAAAGTTCAAGAGAAAAAAGAGGGAAAGAGAAAAGAATGATCAAGCAGGTTTCAGTAAAGAAACTGTTATTTGTAACTTACCTTGTTTGTGTGTGTGTGTGTGTTTTTTAAAGCTAATAATAGCATGATTTCAAAAGGGGATTGTACTATTTTGCTGCTGCTGCTGCTGCTGCTGCTGCTGCTAAGTCGCTTCAGTCGTGTCCAACTCTGTGAGACCCCATAGACGGCAGTGCACCAGGGTCCCCCATCCCTGGGATTCTCTAGGCAAGAACACTGGAGTGGGTTGCCATTTCCTTCTCCAGTGCATGAAAGTGAAAAGTGAAAGTGAAGTCGCTCAGTCGTGTCGGACTAGTAGTGACCCCATGGACTGCAGCCCACCAGGCTCCTCTGTCCATGGGATTTTCCAGGCAAGAGTCCTGGAGTGGGGTGCCATTGCCTTCTCCAGTACTGTAGAAATTACTTGACTCTGGTGTGATGCACTGATAGTGAAGTAACACCTGAAAACACCTCACGTTAACATTACAATTTTCCTAAACATACATGGAAGGAATTGTTAAAATGAATACAAGTATTTAGAACAATTTATAATTCTCCTCTTGTTTACACAATATGTACTATGTTAAGGGTGAAACTGTTTTCAACTGTGATGTTTTACTTTTCTACTTTATGCTAATCCTACAAAGCTTGGCAGATCCCCAACTGTGACTTCTTTTAGGACTTTTTGTTGCCACTCATTATTCTGCTTCACATCCCCCTGGGGTAAAGAGCACCAAGCTTGGAAACGATTTGGAGCAAGGTTCTAATCCACCTTTGGTACAGCCCAGGAGTATAAGCATGGTCAACTTACCTAAGTGTCCTGGGTTTCAGTTTTTCCATTTGTAAAGTGAAGAAGCATGGTTGTTCTTATTATCTCTACCACCTCAGTTATTATAGGTATAAAATAAGATAATGGATGTGACAGGAGTCAAAATTCAATAGTGAGTTCTTTTGGAAACAGATGGTGAGATAAAGTTAGGAGTGAAAAGGGTTTTCTGAGGGTGTGACCCTCGTAAAAGGAAAGGGGAGTGAACAGGATTGAGGAGGGGAGTGGTCAGAGTGCAATGCTTTCTCAGCAGCCCAACAGGGAGCACAGAGCTCTGATGGCCAGTTCCAAAGAGTCTGTGTTGGATGGGAATGGCCAGTTCTTACACCACTGCCTTGCTCAGTCATTGCCTCAGGGGCTAATCTCATGAAGAGAGTGACTTCAGCTCCAGCACAGAGCAGGTTGTGGAAGGAGCTGACAGCTAGATAGAGGCTGTCAGCTCACCACACTTCTTGAAGCTGAATCGCAAGTCCTTTCTGGAAAGGAGGATGTGAGCAATAGATCTCACGTCTGCCACACTGGGCCCTAATATGATTCTACCTGTGGTCACCACTTGAGACAGGTGTACATTATATGTCAAGATCATGAGTTCCCTTCCTCTGACCACAGACTTCTGTCCTTTGATACTGTCCACTCCTTCTCTGAGCATTGAGCACGCTCCTCCACCATCTGTGACCCCTCTCCTTCTCTACCTCCCTATCTTGACAGCCATCTCCTTCTGATTTCCCTGACCTCTCTAGCAAGGTTCACCAGCTTGGACTCAAGGGTCTGGCATTTTTAATATTGCCTTCTCTTGCTCCTCTTGACCCTTTGACTGTCTCTCCTGCTTGCCAGACTGATTTCTAATTCTGAGTCACCCCCCAGTCTTCTGTCCTCTGAAATTTGAGTGCCAAAACTTACTGGAAAAAATTCATGTAGGGAATTCCCTAGAGGTCAGTGGTTAGGACTCCAAGCTTCCACTGCCCGGGGCCAAGTCCCATCCCTCGTTGTCAGGGAACTAAGATCCCACAAGCGGTATGGTGCAGCCAAAAACAAACAAAAATAATTCATGTAAATCTACCGTGTGGTAAACTACACTTCGATGAGCCAATTTCACCAACATGTTTACTGTAGCAATCCTTTTATCCAGTTCTAGTTGTCCTCCTGTTCCATGTATACTATGTCTAACTTGTAAGACGTAATTGACATTTATTCAATTCCACCTTATGCAGAAAGTATCTATGAAACTGATTTACTCCCTTCCACTCTTCTCCCTTCAACTTTTATATGGTAACTTTTAAAAACTATTTATTCATTTGTCTTTGGCTGCGCTGGGTCTTTGGCGCTGGGCAGGCTTTCTCGGCTGTGGTGAGCAGGGGATGCTCCTCCTCGAGGTGCGCAGGGCTCTCACTGCGGCAGCTATTCTTTCTGCAGAGCACGGGCTCCAGGGCAGGTGTTGTTAACGGCCCAGGAGTTGCGGCGCACCAGCTTAGTTGCCCTGAGGCTTGTGGGATCTTCCTGCCGACCAGGGATTGAAACCCATGTCCCCTGCATTGGCAGGTGGATTCTTAACCACTGGGCAACCAGGGAAGTCCCTATATGGTGACTCTTGAGGGTTGAGCTATGAGCTGTACTACCTTGACTCTTGTGCATCACCCAGAACAGTGCCATAAGCTTATCTGGCACTGAAAAAAAAATTGAATGAATAGTTGAATGAAGAAGAACAATTAAAGTTGTTTTGTTATATGCATATTACAAGTTAAGGACAATGTCAAGTATTTTATGCACGTCATCTCAGTCTGCACAGGACTCCCATTTTGTAGGTTTTATAGATTTGTTTGTTGCCTATCTCGTGCTGCTAATATAAATTCCTTGAGGGCAAATAACGAGTCTGATTTGGTTCTTTGAGCTTCACTTTCCAGGTGATGCCTGACACAAAGATGATGCTCAATAAAAGTTAGATGAAGGTACACTCGTGGTGAATTCATGTCAATGTTTGGCAAAACCAATACAGTATTGTAAAGTAAACTAAAGTTAAAATAAAAATTTAAAAAATAAAATAAAATAAAAATAAATAAATAAAAGTTAGATGAGGGGTCAGATAAATGACAGGATGACAAATAAAGGGTCAGTGTTAAGACTCTGCTCAACATCAAAGCCTGTATACTTTGTGCCATGTCATGTGGCTCTGTCTGTTTCAAGTGTTGTCAACTGCCCCAAGCTTCACAATAATTTCATTACCAAATATGAATTAGAAGAAAATGATCCTCCATACCATACTTCAATCAAAATGGTGGCAGAAATTATAGTTGTCACTTGCTTTATGTACTTCTAAAGGATGTACCTAATAACATAGGAAGGATAATGGGCCAGCTCGTGAATTTTCTGTTTCTACCTGAAACATCTGACTATAATTGTTTCTTTATCTTGGTCTGAGGTCATCCATGACTCAGTGTTTGTTTGGATATCATTTGGGAGCCATTTGAATCCATAAGTCTTCTATTTCCTACCATGAGAATAAGAATGGACAACATTTGCATATGCTAACCACAGTGAGAAAGTTATAAAGAATGACTTAAACAAAATGGTACTTAGCAGATAGTGATAATTAAGTTCTTAATTAATCTTTCTGCCAGAATTTGACTTCTAGTCAACCATTCGATAATAGTCCACATAATGTGGCAAGCACCAGAAAGCTGGTTCTACAGCTCATGGATCCTAAAAGTGTGCAAGTCTTTGAACCTATTGTTGGAAATTGAATAACAATAGAGGTGAGATTCTAGAATTTCCATTCTTACTACTACTTATGATGGAACCAGACAACTGTGAATGCATTTTAGAGATTACTGAGGCCTTGATTCATAAAGCGTTTTATGAACATTTCAGTGTAAATACTATTTTTAAATCTTATGATTCCATAACGAAAATGTCTTCCTAAACAATTTGGACCACTCCATAATAGTTCTAATGGTTTCCCTATTAAGTACCTTTCAAAAATAGCCACAGGGATTCTGGGAAGATGGCGGAGGATTAGGACGAGGAGATTACTTTCTCCCTCACAAATTCCTCAAAAAAACATTTCAACGCCGAGCAAACTCCACAAAACAACTTCTGAATGCTGGCAGAGGACATCAAGCACCCAGAAAAGAAGATCATTGCCTTCAAAAACAGGTAGGGAAAAAATAGACGACAAAAGAGACAAAGGAGGTGGGGAGGGAGCTCCGTCCCGGGTAGGGAAGCCCGACCCGGGAAAGGAACTTTAAGAAGAGAGGTTTCCAAACACCAGGAAACACTCTCCCTGCCG
>SJYQ01000745.1:148977-168080 GCA_006410935.1 Redunca redunca
TGATAACATAATTCAAGATGCTTTTATTCTTATTTTTTCTGCATTTGACAAAATATTCTCAAAAAATGTTAATATGCCTCACTATGATTATGTATTTTTTTCCATTGTATTTCTTCGATTTTTGTTTTATGTACCTTTGTTTCTTTGTTGTTAGGTGTCTAATGGTTTGTGATGTCTATCTTCTTTGTGAATTGTACCTTTTATCATTAAAAATGTTCATCTTAAAAAAATAAAAAAATAAAAAAAAAAAAAAATTAGCCACAACGTGTCTTTTTTAAATAGATGAGTATTAACCAAATGGAAGCATGCATTGAAAGTTTATGCTAAAGCAATGAAACCAAAATAGTCTATAGAATAAGGAACTCAAACTAAATGACCACTAAGTTTGCTTTTAGTCATGGGGAAAAGAAATCTACGGCTGTAACCCTGAAAAAGTTTAGTCAATGCTAAAAGCTGAATACAATTCACATGCTCTGTTATTCATGCCTTACATGATAAATTCTTGCCCATTTAACTCAAATCTGAAGGGAAGTTAGCAACTCTATGTGAATTCATCCATTTGTTTTTATTAACTCATCTTTCTATCACCATGTTTAATAAAATGGTCATAACCTAACAAGAACTTCCAGTTAAATGAAGAGGCATTTTCAGAAATGTTTTTTCCTTATGTTTTTAGCAAAAGTGATGATGTATTTTCAAAATCCAGTGTTATGTTCCACAGTTATAATTTTGTGCCATATTTCCATACAAAAAGAGCTGATATTACAGCACCTCTTCCAATAATAGCTTACCTTCCTATTACACAGTTTAACAAATTTATGTTTTATTTATTTATTTTTTGGCACTGAGACAGGATCTCAGTTCCTTGACCAGGAATGAAACCCAGGCCTTGGCAATGAAAGCATGAAATCCTAACACTGGGCAAGCAGGGAACTCCCCAAATTCATTTTTTCAGTTTTTAAATGTCCTATCACATTCGCCACATTAACTCCTCTAAACCTTCTCTTCACACCTTAGGCACCCAGTCTCCTTGACCCCTCATTCTCCACCTTTGATCCCCTCAGTGACCCTGAAGAGAGAGCTTGGCAGGTATTCTCAGCCAGAAATGGGCAAACCAAACCTCAAGGAATCAAAGAAGCTAGCTTGTAGATGATGATTCCTCAGATTACAATTTATATTGCATCTGTGAAGTTAATTTGAATAAAGTTTTGAATGAAAAATAGTCATTTGGACAACTGAAAATGGCTAAAACCATTCTAGGAAAGTTGATAATTAATAGACCCACTTCAAGACCATTTGCCCACCCACAAGGATCCACAGGGACTTTTAAACTGAACTCATTATCTCCTGATGTGTATTCTTCCTGCTATAATGTAGTCAGATTGCTCAGATGGGTTTGAGTTTAGACACTGCTAACTCCCTAACTCTGAGACATGTTGGATGGATGGCACATAACTGAACAAATATTTGTTGAATTAATAAGTGAACTTAAATTTTTAATAGGCCCTCATTTTTTATTAGCTGTTTCTTTGGTACAACTATTTTGGAAAACAATAAAACAACATATAGCAAGAACCACAGGAATATCTGTGTGATACTGTTTGATTCAAGAATTCTACACCAAAGAATTTTTCAAAAAGAAAAAAATCCTATAGGAGTAACATCTTGAAGGTATTCTCAAGATTATTAATCATAGGCAAAATACCAAAACAGCCTCAAAGCCCAGGATACAGTATCTATGAAGGATATGATTTCTGGCTGCTAAGCATGTTTCTTCCCTATCACTTCCTTCATCCCTTTCAAACATAAAGGTAGGCACATGACCCAAAGTGACCAATCAAATTGTCCCATTTCCACAGCGCACAGTGATTACTTTAGGGATGAGCCAATAAAAGTCCTTTCCTAGGAATTTTCCTTTAGAATTAGTTAGGAAGACATTCTTTTGCTTCTATTGTCAAGGACTGGAAAAATGCAACTCCATGTTGCCAGCCACATGGGGAAATTCCGGCTGGCTGCAGCAAAATCAAGTAAGACCAATACACAAGCAGACACAAGAGGCAAAAAGAGACAGAAACTCAGCTGGCACATTCCTGAAAACATCATTTGAGTCCTGAATCTTAACATCTCTCCCACTCATGTCTACTCCAGTTACATAGGCCATTAAGTCTCTATTTTTGTTTAAGCTGGATTTCTGTCACTTAGAATTAAGAGCCCTGATTACTACATCCACACAAAGGAATGCTATGAAGCCTTTAAAATAGCAATTTTGCAGACACATGGGAAAATGTTTACAGCAAATGTTAAGTGGTAGTAACAAAAGACAAAATAATAGGTGTGTATGTATGAACATACAGAAAAAAGGTGGTTGTGTTAACAGTGCTTGCTCCTGAGTGAGAGTGAGAAGGAATAAAATTCTACTTTACTTTTATATACTTCTACTACTTAAAAATATTTCAGTGAACATGTGTAATATTGCTATTGTCACTTAAAAAGAAAAAAAGTACATACCTCCGGATTGCTGCTGCTGCTGCTAAGTCGCTTCAGTCGTGTCCGACTCTGCGCGACCCCATAGACGGCAGCCCACCAGGCTCCCCCGTCCCTGGGATTCTCCAGGCAAGAACACTGGAGTGGGTTGCCATTTCCTTCTCCAATGCATGAAAGTGAAAAGTGAAAGTGAAATCTCTCAGTCGTGTCCAACTCTTTGCGACCCCATGGACTGCAGTCCACCAGGCTCCTCCACCCATGGGGTTTTCCAGGCAAGAATACTGGAGTGGGGTGCCATTGCCTTCTCCTCAGGATTACCATGATGTAAATATACTTAAACCACCTGCAAGATAATATGAAAATAATAAATGCTAAAATGTGAGGTTTTAGTTGTTTAAATTTTTCACAAACATCTTGGAGAAGACTTTACTTATTTATTGGCCTTTCAGTAAGAAGGTAAACATTTTAAAGAATAAATGAATAAACTCTTTCATGTGATAACTTGAAAGATTAAAACTAACAAAGGAGAAGAGTAATCTCATCTATTGGGAATTTGTTTATAAATTTTAATTTCATGTCAAATTAACGTTTTACTTTAAAGTGCTTGTGGGGACAGTCAGTGCTAGATTGTTGATTTTCCTACCATTTGCTTGCCACTTTCTCCTAGTTCATTTTAATGATTGTATACTTGTAAAATTTGTCCAGTTAATTTATACCAAGACTAGTTGTGGAAGAAATCATCTTTTCTTTTGCTTTATTTTAGTATTAGCCCTGGTAGTTAATTCCATGTACAATAGCTCACTTCTGCTCAGTTTTTGTTACATGGAAAATGAGAACTTTAGGTGTACAATTTTGTATATAAAATAAAGATTTTACCTGATGATGTGATTGATTGGTTTAGAAAAAAATTTATTAGTCAATGATTTTAGATGGTTACTTCTTTTGGTAAATTTAGAATAATAAACTTCTATATACTTTATTTTTACTTCTAAGAGAAGTGAAATATATCTTTACTCATTTTTTTCTACCTGAATATTGGGATGTATGAGATATTGGTATATAATTAGTAACATATGATTCTGAAGCACCACTTCCTACTGAGAGGGAAAAAAAACATAATTAAGACAAGGCATAACATTTCTTCACCTTCAATACAATAAAGCACTGTTTTAGCCCTGATTCAGAAAGTAAAAAGTAATTTATGTACTTTTAAAAGGTTATTTATCTTCTCTTTACCTAATTTTTTTTCAGTTATAATATAGAGACATAATAATAGCTTCCTTGACAACTTCCTAAGGTTTCTGTATCTACTGAGATTATAAACAAAATATTATTAGAGTGTATTACAGAGAAAAGTGCACACCTTAGAAGTGTACAGCTTGATAAATTTTTACCAACTGAGCGTGCTCACGTCATAAACGTATGAGAAACAGAATGCCACCGTAATCCAGAAATATCACTCACTCCCCTTCAGGTCACTGCTGCTGCTGCTGCTGAGTCTCTTCAGTCGTGTCCAACTCTGTGTGACCCCATAGACGGCAGCCCACCAGGCTCCTCCCCGTCCCTGGGATTCTCCAGGCAAGAGTACTGGAGTGGGCTGCCATTTCCTTCTCCTCTTCAAGTCACTCAGTTCAGTTCAGTTAAGTTGCTCAGTCGTGTCCAACTCTGCGACCCGGTGAATTGCAGCACATCAGGCCTCCCTGGCTTCGATCATGGCATCTGGTCCCATCACTTCATGGGAAATAGATGTGGAAACAGTGGAAACAGTGTCAGACTTTATTTTTGGGGGGGCTCCAAAATCACTGCAGATGGTGATTGCAGCCATGAAATTAAAAGACGCTTACTCCTTGGAAGGAAAGTTATGACCAACCTAGATAGCATATTCAAAAGCAGAGACATTACTTTGCCAACAAAGTTCTGTCTAGTCAAGGCTATGGTTTTTCCAGTGGTCTTGTATGGATGTGAGAGTTGGACTGTGAAGAAGGCTGAGCACTGAAGAATTGATGCTTTTGAACTGTGGTGTTGGAGAAGACTCTTGAGAGTCCGTTGGACTGCAAGGAGATCCAACCAGGTCATTCTAAAGGAGATCAGCCCTGGGATTTCTTTGGAAGGAATGATGCTAAAGCTGAAACTCCAGTACTTTGGCCACCTCATGCGAAGAGTTGACTCATTGGAAAAGACTCTGATGCTGGGAGGGATTGGGGGCAGGAGGAGAAGGGGACGACAGAGGATGAGATGGCTGGATGGCATCACTGACTTAATGGACGTGCGTCTGAGTGAACTCTGGGAGTTGGTGATGGATAGGGAGGCCTGGCGTGCTGCGATTCATGGGGTTGCAAAGAGTCAGACACAACTGAACGACTGAACTGACCTGAACTGAGGCCTCTCTGTCCATATCTTTCAGAATTTTCCATAGTTTTTTGTGATCCACACAGTCCAAGGCTTTGGCATAGTCAATGAAGCAGAAGTAGATGTTTTTCTGGAACTCTCTTGCTTTTTCGATGATCCAATGGATGTTGGCAATTTTATCTCTGGTTCCTCTGCCTTTTCTAAAACTAGCTTGAACATCTGGAAGTTCATGGTTCATGTACTGTTGAAGCCTGCCTTGGAGAATTTTGAGCATTACTTTGCTAGTGTGAGATGAGTGCAGTTGTGCAGTAGTTTAAATATTCTTTGGCATTGCTTTTCTTTGGGATTGGAATGAAAACTGACATTTTCCAGTCCTGTAGCCACTGCTGAGTTCTCCAAATTTGCTGGCATATTGAGTGCAGCACTTTCACAGCATCATCTTTCAGGATTTGAAATAGCTCAACTGGAATTCCATCACCTCCACTAGCTTTGTTCGTAGTGATGCTTTCTAAGGTTAATTATCCTCATTTATGTAACAGTCACTCCAATGGAGAGTGTGACTCTATCCTGAGATGCTATTTTAATCAGTTAATTAACAAAACATATATTTACAGACTGCATTTCATGTGCGTGACACTAGGAACTCAGAGGTAAATAAGAGTAAGGAAGATAGGTACATATCTGGCTGCATGTACTAAAAGCAATAATAAAGCATATGTAAACAGAAAAAGGACCTTATTTTTTTATACAGGTGGATATGGGACACATGAGAAAGATACTTTATACTTCCTCCTATGGCACTTTCATTTACTTTGTTACCTCAGTTTCAGGTTACAGTAATTTATTCAAATAGGAAACCACAATCTGGCCAATACATTAATGTAACATCAAGGATGGAAAATGCTCATCTTTCATATTCTTGTTCTTTATTTTGGGTTGTTTTGTTTTAGGGTTGTGTGTGTGTGTGTGGTTTTCTTGCTTTTGTTTTGTTTTTTTCTTTTTTGGCATCTTTCATAGCTCTTCTTGGAAATCATTTATTACTCCTTGACTTGAAGCTTATGAGCTATTTTCCGTTGGTCATTTCTGATGGATGCAGGCTCACAATCTTCTCCAAACAGCTGTTCATTGGCTTCATTTGTATGTGTCCATCCCACACTTTCCATCCCCAGCTCCCAAGTTCACAGACTTGTTACATATGTAAGAATTTAGTGGACAAAAATTAAAAAAAAATATAGAATACCAACAGATTAGTAGAGTATACTGATTGGTAGAGTGTCCCAATTGGTAGATGGTAGATTGGTATGGGGCACACTGCTGCTCCTGCTGCTGCTAAGTCGCTTCAGTCATGTCCAACTCTGTGCGACCCCATAGACAGCAGCCCACCAGGCTCCCTCGTCCCTGGGATTCTCCAGGCAAGAACACTGGAGTGGGTTGCCATTTCCTTCACCAACTTATGAAAGTGAAAAGTGAAAGTGAAGTCGCTCAGTCGTGTTCGACTCTTCGTGACCCCATGGACTGCAGCCTACCAGGCTCCTCCGTCCATGAGATTTTCCAGGCAACTAGCAGGTCATAACCCTTAATGAACATAGGAATCACTGGAGTGTTCTAAATGCAGATTTCCAGATCCCGCTCCAAGAAACTTTAATTCAATAGTTTTGACTCAGGAGTCTTCATTTAATAGTCAGCCCAGTTGATTTTGATGGAGTTGGTTCTTGAACCTCATTTTAAGAAACCCCACTTTTTTTCCTACTTAACAAACACACAAATACTCCACAGAGAAGATGCAAAGCTCTGCTTGGCTCCTTCTTTATGCGTATAGGCATTGTGCGTGTTTGTGTGTGTGTATGCATTCTCAGTCGCGTCCTGACTCTTTTCGACCCACTGGAGTGTAGCCCACCCGGCTCCTCTGTCCATTGGATTTCCCAGGCAAGAATATTGGAGTGAATTGCCTTTTCCTACTCCAGGGTATCCTCCTGACTCAGGGATCAAACCTGTGTCTTTTGCGTTGGCAGGAGGATTCTCAGCCCTCTTGTCAGCAGCTCTTTCATTTTTTTTTTTTTTCAGTACACTTGATTTTTTTAGAAGAAGTTTCAGATTTATAGAAAAATCAAATAAAAGTACATAGAGTTCCCATGTGTATGCACGAAGTCACTTCAGTCGTGTTTGCCTCTTTGTGACCTTGTCGACTGTAGCCTGCCAGTCCATTGGATTATCCCAGCAAGAACTAGAGTGGGTTGCCATTTCCTCCTCCAGAGGATCTTCTGGACCCAGGCATGGAACTCTGTGTCCCTGGGATCTATAGGAAGCCCAGAGTTCCTATGAAAGTGAAAGTGAAAGTAAAGTCGCTCAGTCGTGTCCGACTCTTTGCGACGCCGTGGACTGTAGCCCACCAGGCTCTTCCGTCCATGGGGTTCTCCAGGCAAGAATACTGGAGTGGGTTGCCATTTCCTTCTCTAGGGGATCTTCCCAACCCAGGGATCGAACCCAGGTCTCCCCCGTTGCAGGAAGACGCTTAGTTCCTATAGATCCATTAAAAATCCTGTGTGTTCCCCCTATTCATCTTTCCCTTCACCAAATCGATGATGACCACTGATCTTTTCACTGCTGGCATTTGGCATTGTCAGTGTCTAGATTTTAGCCTTTCTAGGGGCTTCCCAGGTGGCGCTAGTGGTAAAGAACTGGCCTGCCAATGCAGGAGAAATAAGAGACTCGGGTTCAAGTCATAGACAGAAGAGCCTGGAGGGCTATAGTACATAGGGTCACAAAGAATCGGACATAACTGAGGTGACCTTAGCACGCATGCAGGAGGTATGTAGTGCCATCCCACTGTTTTAATTTGCAATTCCCTGATGACATATGATGTGTATCCTTTCATATGCTTATTTGCCATCTGTATATGAAACTGCTGCTGCTGCTGCTAAGTTGCTTCAGTCACATCTGACTCTGTGCGACCCTATGGACAGCCAGGCTCCTCCATCCCTGGGATTTTCCAGGCAAGAACAGTGGAATGGGTTGCCATTTCCTTCCCCAATGCATGCATGCAAAGTTGCTTCAGTCTCGTCTGACTCTGTGCGACCCCATGGAGAGCAGCCCACCAGGCTCCTCTGTCCACTGGATTCTCAGGCAGGAATACTGGAGTGGGTTGCCATTTCCTTCTCCAGTGTAACTGCTAACACCATCTAACTCCCATTCTGTTTAAATATCTCCCTTGGGATGATGTCTCTTAATTCTAATCCCAGAGTGCTGTTGGCTTAAGGCTGTCTGTCCCCAATAGACATCTTGCTCTTTATATCCTCTTTACTCCTACATTTTATTGAAACGGAGGGCCCATGGATCTTTCAAACAATATACCAGTTCCTCTAGAGGCCTTGACTTGGGTTGCTGACAGAGAAATCTTTAAAAATGTTATTCAAGACACACACAAGGGAAATGAATGATAAGAAGAAGAGGTACTATTACAAAAGTGGTCCCAGGATATTGGGTTTATCACAAAATTCTTTCCATGAGTCAGTTCATCTTTTCCATTTTCGTTTCAAGGAGGATATTTGACCCCTTGGAATTAAGAGTCATCTCCTACTATAACCAATGAATATTCAAGTGAAATCTTATCCAAACTCGGGGCTCCCCTGACCACAGAGGACCTTCTGCCTGAATTATTGCTCCTGAAACTCACACAGCTGTCTCTGGAGAGCACAGAATGGAGGCCAAGTTTCTTGCATGAGATGCAGTAAGTTTTCCAAGAAGGTGGTTGATCCCAGAAAACACACAGCTAATTCATTAGTAAGCAGCCACCTTGAGGATAACATATGAAGAATTCAAGAGGTCGAGAACTGACCTCTGTCCATATGGGAAACTCACTGGTTTTAACTGAAGAAGCTTACATGAAGCTATAGGCTCTCTAAAAACCCCTGATGATGCTCCTTTATGTTTTAGACAGAAAGAGGTCAAAGGTAAAGATCTTGAAATACTAATTCTCCCTCTGCATTGGCTGGGAGATTCACGGCACTTGAGCTGGCTTGAAGGAGGCTGGGTAGTCGGAAATGCATGCCTAATGCATGCTAGTCCTGATCCTAGGATTTAACTGTTATTTTCAGTCTAAAAGAGTCCAACGGGTCTATATATTTTAATAGAAGAGAATGTTTCCAGTCTTAGAGTCTCTCTAGAAGCCAATAAATCATGTTAAAAGAGGCTGAGATTATCTGTCTTCCTTCATCCTGATGCCTCCACAAGATTGTGCATGACCTCATAGGACCGGTATGTGACAGATTCTATTCTGAGTCTTCTGATGAGTCCTTCATTTAGTCTTTCTTGAGAACCAGAGTTCAGAAAAAATCTGTGAAACTGGAAGTCACCCCCAGTCCCCTGGATCTTGCAGCCCCAGTTTCAAAGAGGTCAGTGTCTTCTTAAGGGCCATGTGGAGGCTCCAGCGTGTTCCCAGGAAAATGCATTCCTTGTACTAAGAACTTATCTACAGAGCATCTTAGATGGATTTCTGTTCGGTGCTGTAGTGACAGAAGATGTCTTCGGCTGAAGAACCTTTTGAGTTGTTAAATAATGGACTGTTTTAGTGAACCCAATAAACCCTAGTTAATAAAACTCTCCATTGATGTGGACAGTATTCATTTCCAATGAAACTAGCAAGACAGGACTCATACAACAAGCATGCTGTCCTAACTTGTTGGAAGACAACTACAGCTGAAGACTACAGCCAGTTTCACTCCATCTTCCTTACTGATATTTGTCTTGATCAGATGCTTTGCACAAGTGCAAAAAGCCACTCAAAACGGCTTTTTGCCGTGATTCTAAATTCCATGCTTGGCACATTGACCTTGAGATTTTTGTTTTGGTGGTAAAATATATATAACATAAAATTTACCCTTTTAACCATTCTTTAGTGTACAGTTCAGTGGCATTAAGTACACTCATACTGTTGCACAATTATCACCAGCCTCTACCTCCAGAACTACTTTATCTTCCCAAGATGAAAGTTCAGTTCAGTTCAGTTCAGTTCAGTCACTCAGTCGTGTCCGACTCTTTGCCACCCCATGAATCGCAGCACGCCAGGCCTCCCTGTCCATCACCAACACCTGGAGTTCACTCAGACTCACGTCCATTGAGTCAGTGATGCCATCCAGCCATCTCATCCTCTGTCGTCCCCTTCTCCTCCTGCCCCCAATCCCTCCCAGCATCAGAGTCTTTTCCAATGAGTCAACTCTTCTCATGAGGTGACCAAAATACTGGAGCTTCAGCTTTAGCATCATTCCTTCCAAAGAAATCCCAGGGCTGATCTCCTTCAGAATGGACTGGTTGGATCTCCCTGCAGTCCAAGGTACTCTCAAGAGTCTTCTCCAACACCACTGTTCAAAAGCATCAATTCTTCGACGCTCAGCCTTCTTCACAGTCCAACTCTCACATCCATACAAGACCACTGGAAAAACCATAGCCTTGACTAGACAGACCTTTGTTGGCAAAGTAATGTCTCTGCTTTTGAACATGCTATCTAGGTTGGTCATAACTTTCCTTCCAAGGAGTAAGCGTCTTTTAATTTCATGGCTGCAATCACCATCTGCAGTGATTTTGGAGCCCCCCAAAAATAAAGTCTGACACTGTTTCCCCATCTATTTCCCATGAAGTGATGGGACCGGCTACCATGATCTTCGTTTTCTGAATGTTGAGTTTTAAGCCAACGTTTTTCACTCTCCTCTTTCATCAAGAGGCTTTTCAGTTCCTCTTCAATTTCTGCCATAAGGGTGGTGTCATCTGCGTATCTGAGGTTATTGAAATTTCTCCCGGCAATCTTGATTCCAGCTTGTGTTTCTTCCAGTCCAGCATTTCTCATGATGTACTCTGCATATAAGTTAAATAAGCAGGGTGACAATATACAACCTTGATGTACTCCTTTTCCGATTTGGAAACAGTCTGTTGTTCCATGTCCAGTTCTAACTGTTGCTTCCTGACCTGCATACAGATTTCTCAAGGGGCAGGTCAGGGGGTCTGGTATTCCCATCTCTCTCAGAACTCTCCACAGTTTATTGTGATCCACACAGTCAAAGGCTTTGGTGTAGTCAATAAAGCAGAAATAGATGTTTTTCTCGAACTCTTGCTTTTTCCATGATCCAGCGGATGTTGGCAATTTGATCTCTGGTTTCTCTGCCCTTTCTAAAACCAGATTGAACATCAGGAAGTTCACGGTTCACATATTGTTGAAGCCTGGCTTGGAGAATTTTGAGCATTACTTTACTAGTGTGTGAGATGAGTGCAATTGTGCGGTAGTTTGAGCCCACTCCCTTCTACCCCTAGCCTCTGGCAACCACTATGCTACTTTCTGTCCCTATTTGACATAAGTATATCATAAAAGTGGAATCATGCAATATTTGCCTTTTTGTGTTTGGCTTATTTTTTTCACTTAGCATAATGTCCTCTAGGTACATCCATGTTGTAGCACGTGTTATAGAATTTCATCACTTTTAAAGGTTCAGATAAATACTATTGTATGTATATACATACAAATATATATACACACATACATATATACACATAGTGGACCCTTGAGCAACATGGTATTGAATTCTGCAGATCCATCTATATACAGATCTTTTTCTCTAAATACGTACTACATGATATTACATGATTTGTGGTTGATTGTTCCTTGGATCCTGAACTGCAAATGTAAAGTCATATGCAGATTTTGACTACTCCTAAGGTCAATGCCCATAACCCCTAAGTTTACAAGGATCAACTATATGTATATGTCTGTCTGTCTGTCCACATATGTATATACATACACACAAAACAATATATTTTATTTATTTGTCTATTGATGGACACTTGCGTTGCTGCCATTTTTGGCTATTGTGAATAATGCTACTATGAACATGGGTGTACAAATATCTGTTAGAGTTCTTGCATGTTTGGGTATACACCCAGAAGTGAAATTGCTGGATCATTTTGTCATTCTATTTTTATTTTTTTGAAAGATCACCATACCATTTCCCACAGCAGCTGTACCATTTTACATTACTACCAGCAATGGGTTCTACTTTCTTCAATCCTTGTCAACACTTGTAACTCTGCTTTTTTTTTTGACAATAACTATTTTAATGGATGTGAAGTGCTATCTCATGGCTTTGATATGAATTTCCCTATTGATTAGATATTGAGCATCTTTTCATGTGTTTAGTGGCCATTTGTACACTTTTAGAGATGTCTATTCAAGTCTTTTGCCCATTTAAAATTGGATTGTTGGATTTTTGTTGTTGGGATGCATTTTTAAAATATATATTCTGGATATTAATCTAAGACATATGATTTTTTATGCCACTCTAGAGGCTTTCTTTTCACTCTGTTGATAGTGTCTTTTGATGTACAAACGTTCTTAAATTTGACAAAGTCCAACTCAACTATTTTTCTTTTGTTGACAGTGCTTTTGGTGTCATATTTAGGAAATCACTGCCAAACACAATATTATAAAGCTTTTTTATTATGTTTTCTTCTAAGTTTTAGCTGTAACATTTAAGTCTTTGATTCATTCTGAGTTAATATTTGTACATAGTGTAAGGTAAGGGTCAAACTTAACTTTTTTGCATTTGCATTTTTCTGCATTTTGAAATGCAGTTTTCCCAACATTATTTGTTTAAAAGACTGTCTTTTCTCCATTAAATGGTCTTGGCACCCTTATAGAAAATTATTTGACCCTATTTATGAAAGTTTATTTCTGGGTTCTCTATTGTACTGCACTGTGTATATGTCTGTCTTTATGGTAGTACCAAGCTGTTTTGATTGTCATAGAATTATAGTAAATTTTGAGATCAGGAATGCGAGCTCTCAAATGTTATTCTTTTTTTCCAAAGACTGTTTTGACTATTTCAGGTCACTTGATAAAATTCCATAATAAATTCAGGACTAATTTTCTATCTGAAAAGAAGTGTTGAAATTTTGATGAATCTGTAGAACTTGTTGGGTAGTATTGACATGTTAAAAATATTAAAACTTCTAATCTGTGAACATAGAATGTCTTTCCATTTATTGGTGCCTTTCTTTCAGGAATGTTTTGTAGTTTTCAAGTGTAATTAACCTCCTTGGTTAAGTTTATTGCCAAGTATTTCATTCTTTTTGATGCTACTTTAAGTTGAATTGCTTTATTAATCTCCTTTTAGACTGCTCATTGCTAGTGTATAGAAGCAAAACTAATTTTTTTTAAAGCATGACTGGTGTCTGTGTGTGTGTGTGTGTGTGCGTGTGCTCATGTGTGTATATGTGTATGTGTGTGTGTCTGCGTGTGTATGTGTGTGGTGTGTGTGTGTCTGTATATACATGTGCTTGTGTGTCTGTGTGTTTGGTGTATATGTGTGTGCATGTGTGTCTGTGTGGTGTTTGTGTCTGTAAACATGTGTGCATATCTGCGTGTGTGGTGTGTGTGTGTGTGCCTGTGCTTGTATGTGTGTGTGTCTGTGTGTGTGTGGTATGTATGTGTGTGCATGTGTGTCTGTGTCTGTGTGTGTTTGGCTGCACCATGCGACATGCGGGAATCTCAGTTGCCTGACCAGGAATCAGACTCATGCCTCCCGCACTGGGAGTGCAGAATCCTCACCACTGGACTACCAGGAAAGCCCCTGTGTGTTGACTTTGTATTCTGCAACTTTGCTGAATTCTCTTATTGGTTCCAACAGAGTGTGTGTGTGTGTGTGTGTGTGTGTGTGTAATCTTTAGGGTTTCCTGCGTATAGGGTCTTATTATTTGCAGACAGAGATAATTTTACTTCTCTGCCAATTTGAATGCCTTTTATTTCTTTTATCTTGCTCAATTATTCTAAGTAGAGCTTCTAGTACCATGTTGCCATGCCCTTCTCCAGGGGATCTTCCTGACTCAGGGATCAAACCCACATTTCCTGCATTGGCAGGCAAGTTCTTTACCACCAGTGACACCTGGGAAGCCACGATGCTGAACTGAAGTGGTGAAAGTGAGCATCCTTACCTTATTCCTGATCTTTCACCACTGAATATGTTGGCTGTAAGTTTTTCATATACGGCCTTTACTATGTTGAAGTAACCTTTTCTAATCCTAGTCTATTGACTGTTTTTATTAGGAAAGATGTTGAATTTTTTCAAATGCCTTTTTTTCTACATCAGTTGAAATCACGGACCCTGAGATTCTGTAACAAGGGAAACGGCTTTTTTCCTTGTTCTTCCACCTCCGCTCCTAACTGGGAAAGGTCTCAGCAATTAAGAACTTGCAGCTTTATTTCTTGAAACTGTTCTCTTCCACATTTCTTAGTGAAGCCAACCACTGTTGTCAGTTACAGCAATCAGATCTAGATATTCCCTTTCCTTACCTAGTTACTGTTTTTCTTAAGCTCAACAGCAGCCAACTATAGCACATCCTCTTTCTTGTTAATAATTATATAAAACAGTAAATCAATTTGGACTTAATATGAATGGCTGTCTAGAAACTATTTTTAATGGGATGAATTTAATTTTTAAATAATCACATAGTAGTCAAATCACTGCAGATGGTGACTGCAGCCATGAAATTAAAAGATGCTTACTCCTTGGAAGAAAAGTTATGACCAACCTAGACAGCATATTCAAAAGCAGAGACATTACTTTGCCAACAAAGGTCCATCTAGTCAAGGCTATGGTTTTTCCTGTGGTCATGTATGGATGTGAGAGTTGGACTGTGAAGAAGACTGAGTGCTGAAGAATTGATGCTTTTGAACTGTGGTGTTGGAGAAGACTCTTGAGAGTCCCTTGGACTGCAAGGAGATCCATCCAGTCCATTCTGAAGGAGATCAGCCCTGGATTCTTTGAAAGGAATGATGCTAAAGCTGAAACTCCAGTACTTTGGTCACCTCCTGTGAAGAGTTGACTTATTGGAAAAGACTCTGATGCTGGGAGGGATTGGGGGCAGGAGGAAAGGGGACAACAGGGGATGAGATGGTTGGATGGCATCACTGACTCGATGGACATGAGTTTGAGGGAACTCCAGGAAATGTTGATGGACAGGGAGGCTTGGAGTGCTGTGATTCATGGGGTCGCAAAGAGTCAGACATGACTGAGCGACTGAACTGAACTGAACTGAATCATGTACAGTATGGGGCATGTATAGTCCTAGGAATAAACACAGGTACAGAGTCATGCAACTATCACCACAATCAGAGCTCATTTCCATTACCCTAAAAAGGCTCCTGCATTCTATTCTTTTATTATTATCCCCCTTCCTTGAATCACTATTTTTGACTTTTTGAGAATGTCATAAGTGTAAAACATGTATTTGTAAAGGGAAGCTTAAATGTAACTGATGGCTTTGCTAGTAGCCATTACGAATAAAAGAACGATTCTAAACCGGGAACCTGGTATCATCAACATGGTAGGAGACAATAATCACAGATTCATATATAGTATCAGCCTCAAAACTTCTAACAGTTTGCTAGGAAGAATGTTAACCAAATTATAAGACTAATGGTTAAGGACTAGTGCCAATCTTTAAGCAACTGAATCATAAGAAATAATAGAATGTAAGGTTACCATCTGTGGTACATGGTCATTTCATGGGGACTGTTAACAGGGACAGTGAGGAAGAAATGCACTAAGGTGAAAACTGCAGAACTGCACAAGAGATGATTTTCAACAGATTAGAGAGCAACTACACTTTATTTCCACTGCAGTGATCAGCATTATAATTTTCTGGCCAGATGAAACACATCTAGTGCAATAATATGGAAATCATCACATCTTTATCTATTAGAATGATTTTGGCTGCAAGTTATAGAATATCCAAAGTGGGTAAAAAAAAAAACCTCACATAAAAAGTCTCTAAAGATAGGTAGTTTCAAGACTGAATCAGTGGTCTCAAAAATATCATGAGGAATCCAGCTCTTTAAAAAAAAACCCACAAGATCATCTCAATAGATGCAGAAAAGGTATTTGACAAAATTCAACACCCATTCATGATAGAAACAAAATCTCACCAAAGTGGGTATAAACATAATAAAAAGCAATTTACATTGAATCCACAGTCAACATAATACTCAAAGGTGAAAAGCTGAAAGCCTTCCCACTAAATGAAGAAAAAGACAAGGATGCCCACTCTCACCACTTCTACTCCACACAGTATTGGAAATTCTACCCACAGCAATCAGATGGGGAAAAGAAATAAAAGGTATCCAAACTGGAAAGGAAAGAGCTAAACTGCTACTATCTGTGAATGAAGCCTGTTTTGTCATCTGACCAGGTTTTTGTCTCAACACAAAAACCATTAGAACTAACAAATGAATTCAGAAAGATAGCAGGATACGAGATCAACATACAGAAATCTGTTGCATTTCTTTACACAAACAATGAAATACCAGGAAGAGATGGCAAAGAAACAATCCCATTTAAAACTCTCAGGGAGTTCCCTGGTGGTCTAGTGGTTAGGATTCTGGGCTTTCACTGCCGTTCAGTCCTCAGTTGGGGAACTGAGATCTTGCAAGTTGTGTGATGTGGCACATATCAAAAAAAAGCCACCACCAGCATAAAAACAAACAAATAAAAAACACCTAGAAATAAACTCAATCAAGGAGGTGAAAGACCTAAACACTGAAAACTATAAACACTGATAAAGAAAACTGAATATGATTCAAAGAAATGGAAAGACATTCCATGCTCTTGGATTGGAAGAATTAATACTGTTAAAATGCCCATTCTACCCAAAGAAATCTACCGATTTGTCGCAATCTTTATCAAAGTATCCATGAAATTTTTCACAGCACTATAACAGATAATCCTAAAATTTATATGGAAGAACCCACTCCAGTATTCTTGTCTGGAGAATCCCAGGGATGGGGTAGCTTGGTAAGCTGCCGTCTATGGGGTCGCACAGAGCCAGACACCACTGAAGTGACTTAGCAATAGCACACAACATCCAGATTTGCCAAAGGAACCCTGAACAAAAATAACAAAGCTGGAGACATAACCCTTCCAGACTTTAGACAATTCTACAAAGCAACAGTAATCAAAACAGCGTGGTAATGGCACAAAAACAGAGATATAGATCAATGGAACAGAATAGAGAGCCCAGAAATAAACCCACAAACCTATGGTCAATTAATCTACAACAAAGGAGGTAAATACACAATGGAGAAAAGACGGTCTCTTTAAGAAGTGGTATTGGGAAGCCTGGAAACAAGTGGTGCTGGAAATCAGCTACATTTAAATCAATGAATTTAGGACACTCCCTCATATCACATACAAAAATAACCTCAAAATGGTTTAAAGACCTAAGTATAAAGACACAGCACCATCAGTTCAGTTCAGTTCAGTCGCTCAGTCGTGTCCAACTCTTTGTAACCCCATGAATCACAGCACGCCAGGCCTCCCTTGTCCATCACCATCTCTCGGAGTTCACTCAAACTCATGTGCATCGAGTCAGCGATGCCATCCAGCCATCTCATCCTCTATCGTCCCCTTTTCCTCCTGCCCCCAATCCCTCCCAGCATCAGAGTCTTTTCCAATGAGTCAACTCTTTGCATGAGGTGGCCAAAGTACTGGAGTTTCAGCTTTAGCATCATTTCTTCCAAAGAACACCCAGGGCTGATCTCCTTTAGAATGGACTGGATGGATCTCCTTGCAGTCCAAGGGACTCTCAAGAGTCTTCTCCAACACCACTGTTCAAAAGCATCAATTCTTCAGTGCTTAGCTTTCTTCACAGTCCAACTCTCGCATCCATACATGACCACTAGAAAAACCATAGCCGTGACTAGATGGACCTTTGTTGGCAAAGTAATGTCTCTGCTTTTGAATATGCTATCTAGGTTGATCATAACTTTTCTTCCAAGGAGTAAGCGTCTTTTAATTTCATGGCTGCAGTTACCATCTGTAGTGATTTGGAGCCCCCCAAAATAAAATCTGACAGTGTTTCCACTGTTTCCCCATCTATTTTCCAAGAAGTGATGGGACCAGATGCCATGATCTTCTTCTTTTTTTTAAAACTTTATTTTACTTTACAATACTGTATTGGTTTTGCCATACATCAACATGAATCTGCCACGGGTGTACACGTGTTCCCAATCCTGAACCCCCCTCCTACCTCCCTCCCCATACCATCTCTCTGGGTCATCCCAGTGAACCATCTCCAAGCATCCTGTATCCTGCATTGAACCTAGATTGGCGATTCATTTCTTATATTATATTATACATGTTTCAATGCCATTCTCCCAAATCATCCCACTCTCTCCCTCTCCCACAGCGTCCAAAAGACTGTTCTATACATCTGTGTCTCTTTTGCTATCTCACATACAGGGTTATCGTTACCATCTTTCTAAATTCCATATATATGTGTTAGTATACTATATTAGTGTTTTTGTTTCTGGCTTACTTCACTCTGTATAATCAGCTCCAGTTTCATCCACCTCATTAGAACTGATTCAAATGTATTCTTTTTAATGGCTGAATAATACTCCATTGTGTATATGTACCACAGCTTTCTTATCCATTCATCTGCTGATGGACATCTAGGTTGCTTCCATGTCCTGGCTATTATAAACAGTGCTGCAATGAACATTGGGGTACACATGTCTCTTTCAATTCTCGTTTCCTCAGTGTGTATGCCCAGCAGTGGGACTGCTGGGTCATAAGGCAGTTCTATTTCCAGTTTTTAAAGGAATCTCCGTATTGTTCTCCTTAGTGGCTGTACTAGTTTGCATTCTCCCCAACAGTGTAAGAGGGTTCCCTTTTCTCCACACCCTCTCCAGCATTTATTGCTTGTAGTGATCTTCGTTTTCTGAATGTGGAGCTTGAAGCCAATTTTTTCACTCTTCACTTTCACTCTCATCAAGAGGCTTTTTAGTTCCTCTTCACTTTCTGCCATAAGGGTGGTGTCATCTGCATATCTGAGGTTATTGATATTTCTCCCAGCAATCTTGATTCCAGCCTGTGCTTCTTCCAGCCCAGCGTTTCTCATGATGTGCTCTGCACAGAAGTTAAATAAGCAGGATGACAATATACAGCCTTGACGTACTCCTTTTCCTATTTGGAACCAGTCTGTTGTTCCATGTCCAGTTCTAACTGTTGCTTCCTGACCTGCATATAGGTTTCTCAAGAGGCAGGTCAGATGGTCTGGTATTCCCATCTGTTTCAGAATTTTCCACAGTTTATTGTGATCCACACAGTCAAAGGCTTTGGCATAGTCAATAAAGCAGAAATAGATGTTTTTCTGGAACTCTCTTACTTTTTTGATGATCCAGTGGATGTTGGCAATTTGATCTCTGGTTCCTCTGCCTTTTCTAAAACCAG
>SJYQ01000745.1:168186-194395 GCA_006410935.1 Redunca redunca
AGGCTTTCTTATCTCTTCTTGCTATTCTTTGGATCTCTGCATTCAGATGCTTATATCTTTCCTTTTCTCCTTTGCTTTTCGCTTCTCTTCTTTTCACAGCTATTTGTAAGGCCTCCTCAGACAGCCATTTTGCTTTTTTTTAGGTGCCCAATATGCTACTGGAGATCAATGGAGAAATAACTCCAGAAAGAATGAAGGGATGGAGCCAAAGCAAAAACAATACCCAGTTGTGGATGTGACTGGTGATAGAAGCAAGGTCCAATGCTGTAAAGAGCAATATTGCATAGGAACCTGGAATGTTAGGTCCATGAATCAAGGCAAATTGGAAGTGGTCAAACAGGAGATGGCAAGAGTAAACGTTAACATTCTAGGAATCCGTGAACTAAAATGGACTGGAATGGGTGAATTTAACTCAGATGACCATTATATCTACTACTGCAGGCAAGAATCCCTTAGAAGAAATGGAGTAGCCATCATGGTCAACAGAAGAGTCCAAAATGCAGTACTTGGATGCAATCTCAAAAACGACAGAATGATCTCTGTTCATTTCCAAGGCAAAGCATTCAATATCACAGTAACCCAAGTCTATGCCCCAACCAGTAATGCTGAAGTAGCTGAAGTTGAACGGTTCTATGAAGACCTACAAGACCTTTTTGAACACACACCCCAAAAAGATGTCCTTTTCATTATAGGGGACTGGAATGCAAAAGTAGGAAGTCAAGAAACACCTGGAGTAACAGGTAAATTTGGCCTTGGAATACGGAATGAAGCAGGGCAAAGGCTAATAGAGTTTTGCCAAGAGAACACCCTGGTCATAGCAAACACCCTCTTCCACCAAAACAAGAGAAGACTCTACACATGGACATCACCAGATGGTCAACACCGAAATCAGATTGATTATATTCTTTGCAGCCAAAGATGGAGAAGCTCTATACAGTCAGCAAAAACAAGACTAGGAGCTGACTGTGGCTCAGATCATGAACTCCTCACTGCCATATTCAGACTTAAATTGAAGAAAGTAGGGAAAACCACTAGACCATTCAGGTATGACCTATATCAAATCCCTTATGATTATACAGTGGAAGTGAGAAATAGATTTAAGGGATTAGATCTGATAGAGTGCCTGATGAACTATGGACTGAGATTCGTGATATGGCACCATAAAACTCCTAAAGTAGAACATAGGCAAAACATTCTTGGACATAAACCAGAATATTTTCTTAGATCAGTCTCCTAAAGTATAAGAAATAAGAGCAAAAATAAACAGATGGAAATCTAATCAAACTTAGAAGCTTTTGAACAGCCAAGCTTATTGTAAAAAAATTTAAAAGCTTTTCAATAGCCGGGATATGGAGACAACCCAAGTGCCCATCAGCAGATGACTGACTTAAGAAAGTGTGGTATACACACAGTGGAATATTAGTGAGTCATTATAAAGAATGAAATATTGTTATTTGCAGCAGTGTTGATGGACCTAGAAAATATTTATACTGAGTGAAGTAAGTCAAAGACAAATATATGATATCAGTTATATGTGGAATGTAAAAAAAGTAATACAAATATATCTGTATACAAAATAGAAACAGACTTACAGACATACAAGATAATGTATGGTTATCAAAGATTATAAACTAGGAGTAGTGATTAACACAAATCAATATACATAAAACAGATAACCAACAAAGATTTACTGTGAAGCACAGGGAACTGTATTCAATGTCTTATAATAATCTTTAATGGAAAATAATCTAAAAATATAGATGTATATATATAATCGTCACTTTGCTGTACATCTGAAACAAATACAATCTTGTAAATCAACTATTCTTCAATTTAAAATAATTTACAAAAAAGAATCAAGCTCTTTCCATCCTTCATTCTACCATCCTCAGTATGAAAACTTAAAGCCCTCAAATCTTTTACCTCTTGCCACAGCTCCAGGCATCACGTCCTTGTGAAAGTGAAAGTGCACTCACTCAGTCATGTCTGACTCTTTGCGACCCCGTGGACTGTAGCCCATCAGGCTCCTGTCCATGGGATTCTCCGGGCAACAATACTGGAGTGGGTTGCCATTTCCTTCTCCAGGGAATCTTCCCAACCCAGGGATCGAACCCAGGTCTCCCACATTGCAGGCAGACGCTTTAACCTCTGAGCCACCAGGGAAGCCCCTCATGTCCTTGTACAACCACATTTACACATAGGAAGCAGGCGGCAGGTAAGTGACAAGAGAGCTCTTCCTTTCCCAGTTCCACCAAGAGTCTTTCTCTTATGTCCCATAGTGAGAACTGGGTCCCTTGGCCATTCCTACCCAAAGGCAAAGAATATATCTAGTGGGCTTTGACAGGGGGGAAGAAGGGTAAGGGAAGTGATTCATGGGAGGGTAACAGATCCGTCTCTCCCCTTTGTTGTGAAGATGAAATGCCTAATGTAGGCAGCGACATCTAATTGGGCCAGACACATCCTCAGTTCTTTGTTTCATTTCCCCTCTTTCTCCCCCATCAGGGGAGAGCTTATTTTTTAGCTTTACAAGAAAGATGGAAATCCAAAAGATTTGCTCATCTTCCCTAAACCGAGGTACTGCTTGTCTTGTCCACCCCAACCTACTTTGTGGAGTTTTGTAGCTCTAGTTTCCACAAACCATTTGGGGTCTCCCTGACCTCTCAAGAAAGTTCCTGACCTCAAACCCAGGAATATATTTTTATGGTCAACCCATGGATGTTGATTATAAGAAAGAAACAGAGAAATCTTTATAAACAAAAAAGAAAAAAAAGTCGACAGAGTCTAAGTTATTTCTGCCATGTTAGCCTGCGCTAAAAATCATCTGTTTCAGTAGAGTGAAGCTCTTTCCATACAGAAAAGGGGCAAAAGGCGCCCCCACGCCTGTCTGCACAGACTGCTGGCTCTGTGGGTGCCGCAAGATGTTTCTTACCATCAGAGCAATGACTTCAGTTTTTCCATTCTAACTGTGGTGAAAATGAATAAGAAAACTGGATCCTGTCTCTGGAAGCAGGAGACAGGCTCCATTCTAATCAGAAAAGGAAGACTCAGTGTAAGACAATATTTCACTCCCCAGAGCTTGAAGAGTTCCTACGTTTGTCAGAGTGGCTCTCAGTCATCTCGCTGATTGCTACAGGATTAGAATGGGGACATTGCACAAGCCTGACCCTTTGCAGGAAAAGTTTTACCCCCACCTAAAGCAACCCACTCCAGTATTCTTGCCTGGAAAATCCCATGGATGGAGGAGCCTGGTAGGCTGCAGTCCATGGGGTCGCTAGGAGTCGGACATGACTGAGCGACTTCACCTTCACTTTTCACTTTCATGCATTAGAGAAGGAAATGGCAACCCACTCCAGTGTTCTTGCCTGGAGAATCCCAGGGACGGGGGAGCCTGGTGGGCTGCCGTGTCTGGGGTCGCACAGAGTTGGGCACGACTAAAGTGACTTAGCAGCAGCAGCAAAGAAGCTTTGCTTGCTACTGAGTCATTGCAATCCAGATCTCATAATTCGACCTTCTTTCTTCTAATCATTTACCAGATAGCTAGCCATTTTAAGGGAACTGGTAGGGGGCCGGGCAGGGAGGAGTGTAGATAAAACATGGCTCATTCTATAATGCATTTATCCAAGAAGTGCTTTCACTTTTCACTTTCATGCATTGGAGAAGGAAATGGCAACCCACTCCAGTATTCTTGCCTGGAGAATCCCAGGGACCGGGGAGCCTGGTGGGCTGCTGTCTATGGGGTTGCACAGAGTCAGACATGACTGAAGCGACTTAGCAGCAGCAGCAAGAAGTGTCAAAGATACTGACACTGTAAACAGGTGAAAGGAGAATGAAGGCTTTTGAAACCTGGTTAGTAGAGATGAAGACTTCAAGGTGCTCTGCTTATTTGCCAAACTAAGGCTGATTTAGCTACAGACTCATGAGCCAGGGCTGAGGAGTGGGACCCTGGGCTGAGCGCCTGAGTGACTTGTGGCAGCGAGAAAGGGGAATGGGCTTCCCTGTGTTACACGCAGTAGAGAAGCCACAAGAAACCTGCTCTTCTATCCTACCACTTAGGAATATCCAGAGACTGAAATGTTGACAACTGCAGGCTGCAGCGTGGTCCTGTGAAGGAAAACCACCAGCAGCTGTCTGAAGCTGGTTTTCCTTTATTAATATTAATTTTAATTAATTACTATTAATTTTAATTAATTAATATTAATTTCCTTTATTAACTTGGTTAATAAAGCCTCTACACAAAACAAACCAGCTGAAAACCCAGGCTTCGCAACGAAGGCTTTAGTGCAGGCTGGGAAGGATTATACTTTTTTATCAATTTAAGAACACCTCTGGGTGCCCAGTGTGGACTTTGGGGTTCTGGGATCACACTGCGGAGGTGGGGGTTGGTGCTGTCCTGAGGGGGGCATAGTCTCTCTTCAGTCCTGAGGCCAGATTGACATTTTAGCAAGCTGCGTGAAACCACATTAGGCGAGTGTGGGATCCATGCTCAGCTGGGCAAATGGGATTGGAAAGACAGAGAGACCCGTGTGAGAAGAGTCCCTTGAGACCAGGGCCCCAGCTGGCTCATTTTGGTATCCTTGGCATCATGGATTTGTCATATAAGGCTGGGGTTTAATTGGTTAAACTTCCAATAAAGGTTAACTCTACACTTTTATTCCCTGGTGGCTCTGACAGTAAAGAATCTGCCTGCAATGTGGGAGACTCGGGTCTACCCCTGGGTTGGGAGTCCTGGAGAAGGGATAGGCTACCCATTCCAGTTTACTTGGGCCTCCCTGGTGGCTCAGATGGTGAAGAATTAACCCGCAATGCGGGGACTCAGGTTTGGCCCCTGGGTTGGGAAGATCCCTTGGGGTAGGAAATGGCAACACACTCCAGTATTCTTTTCTGGAGAGTTCCACGGACAGAGGAGCCTGGCGAGCTACAGTTAGTTCATGGCGTCGTAAAGAGTCAGACACGACTGAGCAACTATCACTTTCACTTTAACTGGGCCATG
Source organism: Redunca redunca (assembly GCA_006410935.1). Taxonomy (NCBI): domain Eukaryota; kingdom Metazoa; phylum Chordata; class Mammalia; order Artiodactyla; family Bovidae; genus Redunca; species Redunca redunca. The sequence continues at coordinate 173,177 of SJYQ01000745.1, forward strand.
GTGCCCAGATATTTGGCCCAACATTGTTCTGGATGCTTCTGGGAGACTGGTTTTTAGAATCAATTATTTATGCACACTTTGGCTGTGCTGGACCTTTGGTGAGGCTTTCTCTGGTTGTGGAGCACTGGCTCTAGAGCGTGCAGGCTCAGTAGATGTGGCAGCATGTAAGGCTGCTTTTGGACGAGATTTATAGTTAAATCAGTCGACTGAGTAAAGCAGATTGCCCTCCGTGATGTGAGTGGGTCTCATGCAGTCAATGGAAAGCCTGTAGTAGAAAGTGCTAACCTCCCCGGAACAAACGGAATTCTCCAGCTGACAGACTTCGGGCTCCACTTGCAACACCAATTCCTCCTGGAGTTCTAGCAGACGGTCTTCTGGCTTGAACTGCGACTACTTCTTAAGCATCCAGCCTGCTCGTCTCCCCCGTCAGATTTTGCACTTGCCAAGCCCCCACAATCATGCAAGCCATTTCCTGAAAATAAATCTCCTTACACACACACACACACACACACTCACACACATCTCCGATCTGTTTCTCTGGAGAACCTTGACTAATATAGCAGTTTATAAGCTGACAAACAAGACTGAGGTGTAACGGATGTCTTCATGACTTTTTCCATCACCATCATAACTGAGGAGTGTGGACTGAAGGGACAAGAGCCCAGAGTCTGAAGTCGCTGGGTTCGGTTCCTGTGTGAGCCCTGTTCCTTCCTAGCTCTCTGCCCTGGACAGGTCATCACCTAAGCTCAAGAAACCACAATTGTTCAGATGACCAGGGCATTGCCAACCCATGGTATTAATATATTAGTTTTCTTTCACTACTGTAACAACTTACCATACTTGTGCTAAAAACAACACACATTACTTTTCTTGCAGTTCTAGAGGTCAGAGCTCTCAAACTTAGGCATCAGTAGGACTTTTAGCAGCTTGTGTCTTGCATTTTCAGCTTCTAGAGGCTGCCTGCATTCTTCAGATCACAACTCCTTGTTTGTATCATCCCAACCTCTTGATTCCATAGACACATCCCCCCTACTCCTCTGATCTCCTGCCTCACTTTTATAAGGACCCTTATGATACATTTGGAGAAGGCAATGGCACCCCACTCCAGTACTATTGCCTGGAGAATCCCATGGACGGAGGAGCCTGGTGGCTGCAGTCCATGGGGTCGTGAAGAGTCAGATACAACTGAGCGACTTCACTTTCACTTTTCACTTTCATGCATTGGAGAAGGAAATGGCAACCCACTCCAGTGTTCTTGCCAGGAGAATCCCAGGGACGGGGGAGCCTGGTGGGCTGCCATCTATGCGGCCGCACAGAGTCGGACACAACCTACACGACTTAGCAGCAGCAGCATTACATTAGGCCCACACAGATAATCCAGTACAGTCTCCCCATGTCAGTATCCTCAGCTTAAGCATACCTGCAAACTGTCTTCTGGGTTTCCGAGGTGGCACAGTGGTAAAGAATCTGCCTGCCAGTGGAGTAGATGCAAGAAATGCAGGTTCAATCCGTGGGTTGGGAAGATCCCACTCAAAATATTCTTGCCCGGAAAATCCCATGCCTGGGGAAGATCCCACTGCAATATTCTTGCCTGGAAAATCCCATGGAAAAATGCCTGCGCCTGGCAGGCTACAGTCCGTGGGGTCACAAAGAGCTGGACACGACTGAGAGACTGAGCACACACCCACACGAAGTGTCTTCTGGGTACAAGGTCACACTCACAGGTTCCAGGGATGAGGATGTGGGTATCTTTGCAGTGGGCATTACTCAGCCTACCAGAACCTGGTCAAACGAGGTCAGTGATTGGTACCTGAAACCATTTTGTTTCTTTTGGAAAAGTACTTGACCATTTGGTGAACACAGAAATTTGCAGCAAAGAAATGCTTTCTTGGCTGCTAAAGAGACATCTATGTATTGGTACTATGTTTCTCTCTAACAATGAAAATTCTGCTCTTAGAGTCACCATAGAGAAAAGCTTCCCCAACCACAAAAAATAAAAATAATATATAAACATGTTTTTTACAGTACAATACGCTGGTTATCTAGTTATGCAGATCCAACAAGTCTCCTGCCCTGCCAGCTTGACCAAGTACAGCTGATCCTCGAACGACACAGGTTTGAACTGCAAGTGTCTACTCAGACAGGGATTTTTTTCAATAAACACTTCAGTACTACATGATCCACAGTTGGTTGCATCCGTGGATGTATCGATAGAACCACAGGTATTAACGGCCAACTGTAAATTTATAGGTGGATTCTTGATGGCATGGGGGTCCGCGCCACTAACCCCTGTGCTGTTCAAGGGTCAGCTGCATGCCATTCAGTCTCCTTTAAAGTGGCCTTCAGCAGGCTTCAAATCTTCTAAGATGGACCCTTACAACTTCCTCAAAATGTATAATTCAAGCATCACAAATCCGCGTTGCCACCCGCATTCTAGAGAATGTCATTCCGATGTACGTTTCAGAACTGTGTTGCACACTCACATGCTGAGTACAGTTTTTGAGAACATCAGTCACTTTCAGTACTTCCTTTTTGGCCTCATGGGTAGCTTCAGGGAAATTCCTAGACTTTCTATTTGGTGTATTGATGTATTTGGCGTACTGTGAGGACTACTGCCATAACCTTCACTTGGCTTACTCTTAGTAAGAAGACTTCATTTTGACCCACAGAAAGAAGAGAACATTGAATAAATCCATTTTCAAAAATCACCCTGATTGTTCAATTCAGTGATCAAAAATTGTTGCTGGGGAGTCTATAATTTCAACCAGCCGACGAAGGCTCATGGTCTGAGCCTGACTGATGGTTAAAAAGGACTCACCTAATCTTGGGGCCCCAGGTTTACTTCCTCTCATCTGGTGATGCTACCCTCCCAGGCAGTCACCTATTTTCAGGCACAAGGGCTTCAAATAAATACCTGAGACTTGGTTTAGAGCTCAAGGATGATTTATCCTCCCCATTCCAAGGACATTTTACTATACCTAATCACGCCTCCTCCCCTTCTTTATCTTTACTCTGAAATTCTTATTGCATCTCTCTCTGGAAGAGCACTTGCTCAGTCAGTCCAGTTCCCCTTGGTGGAATACCCCATTTTGAGATCTTTGGCTCCGTCAGTTCACTGTCCATTTCTGTATTTTCTGCTTTTCTTTTTAACGCTTGACTTTACTACTGGAGGAAGAACGTTTTCCTTTCTTTCAGCTTCAGGTGAACTGCCATCATGGAAAAGAAGGCCAACAAAGTCACAGCTCCCGTCACCAGATAGGCGAGGGCTAAGAAAAGGCTACTGCCTCCACTCCACGTCAGGGTGGAGAGAACAACTGCTTTTTGTCCTTGGAACCTGCTTACGGGAAAGTCTAAGGAAAGAAAATTTGTTAAGGATCTGTCTCAGCACTTCTCAGCCCCACCTCTACACCTAACATTGCTGTTTTTGTTGGTAATAAATGGTTGACTATTCAATTTCATTTAGCCTAATCTTTACCAAGCAGTTTGTTTTATCTTGCTGGTAACTAAGTAAAAACAAGCCTTCCTTCTACATAGTTGTAATTTGCGAAAGAAACTGACACAAATAGATCTGGATGACTTACAGATAACTCAATAATATGAACAAATGTAGTTAATTTACAAACCCAAGGAAATGAAAAGCCTATAGACAGATTGTGCACCAAGCCTAAAAGTGTGTTTGTGGATCAGGACACCCAGGGTAGGCTCAAGTCCTTTAGAGGCTAAGGTTCAAATTTGTACCGCAGGGAAAATTCTTCAAGAGGAGTGAAGAACAAGAAAATAGTGAGAGAGATGGCAAAACATTTTTGGTGGTGTATTCAAGTTTTGAAAAGGCCAGCATCCCTCACTGCTAGGGAGAAAGTGTTTGAAGTGGCTTTGCTATCATTAGCATTTGAATGATGTCATTTTGATTATGCATGTGGCCTGAGGTTTTTAAACATCTGGTGCTTTTTGTAAACCGAACTAATAAACAAATAAAGGCTTCTCATAGCAACGGCATTTCCCAGCAAAGCTCTTAAAAGGCCTCAAATCACTTGGCAACATGCTATTTAAAGGCACAAAGAAACTTGTTAAGAAAGCTAGTTTGTTTTCTTTTCCATCAAAATTCCTCTTGGTCACTAGGTCCCTGGGCTCCTTGGGTGCAGGTCCTCAACTAGCCCTCTGATTCTTTTCTGCCCCACCCCCCGGTTTCGTTAAGAGGGTCTTTTCCTCACATGGGGTCAGTGGTAGAACTATCTGCAGCTCAGGCTTAGTTCTCTGCATTAGCCAGGCTGCGAGGCTGGACGGGCAACACTCACACTAGGGTTCAACACAGGTGGTACAGGTATAGGGCTGAAGCTCGGGATTGAGGTTCTGTGCTGAAGATTCAGGTTGGAGAGTTGTCGGCATTAAAATTTTCCTGTGAATAAACACATCCAAGGGGAGCATGTTTCACGCGTAGAAATAGTGTCTCCTTTGTTTGAAAGTGGACTCCCTCTTTCCATCCACCTTAAACTCACGGCAGTGCCTTGTGAGAGTACCGGTGCCCAATGGCACCTGTGTCTCTTTCTCCCCTGTGTCTTGATTGCTACCCTAACTGCTTTGCTGGTAAGGTCATCACAGAAAAAGCTGATGAGAACTGAAGGCCCAACTTGAAAGACACAGTCTCAAATTTTCTAGGAGGGAGAGAGAGGGGTGGTGAAATCCTCTCGAAAAGGTAATGTTCTATGGCCTGGTCTTTGATCTGTACACACAGAGAGCGATTTCTGACTTTCCTTTGCACAGACTAGCATAAGGGACCATGCTAAAGGAACAGCTGAAGGCAAACCATACTCCTGGTCAGTAAACAAAAGGAAGCAATAAGCTGAGAGGCAGAGATGGTGTCTCTTCAGTGGAGGTCTCTGTGCCCAAGGAACATCCCCACTCCTGTGTCAGGGAGGAAGCCTCTGCTCTAGGACAGAGAAGAAGAAAAGATGGAGCAGGGGACTGGAACACATACCATCATTCACTGACCCGAGAGTGTTTCAGTCAAATTCCTCGAGTGGCAAAGAAACAAAAGAGGTAGAGGGTTTGGTGTTCAGATCCTCCAGCCTGCTGGGGGTCCCGTGAAAAACTCCAGTGGCCCTGAGATGCCATGGGGGTGCTGATGGCTAATGGGCTGACGTCTCAAAACTGTGTACACGTCCTGAAAAGACCTGCCTCCGGGTGAATTCTGCCTCAGAGAGAATCAGGAAGGGACTTGAAACCTAAGTCTGAAGACCAGAGTTATACAAATTATATTAAAATATATATGTGTATATATATATATAAAGATAGTGTTTGATGTCATTTTGAAATTAACTTTCTGTTCTTAAGAGTGACATTTATATTTTCAAAGTAACTGAGAACACTCAGAATCTCATATTCAAGTATGTCTCCTAATGTGGGCCATATGTCCACAGCCAAGGCCTTGGAGCCTGCTAGCTGGCTTCGTACCAGTAGAGGAAGAGCACGGCAGCCTCAGTGCAGAGCTGGTGGTGCAGCTCACGTGGGCTGGAGGAACCCAGCCTGCTCCCTGCTGCTCCCTCGGCCCATGAGACTTCCACCTAAAATACAAGGTTCTACCATCCCTCTCAGTTTTCATTGTTTTTAGTCCATATTCAAATCTACTTCTTCGTAATCCTATCTTTACTTCCAGGATCCTCCATGTCATCCCATCCTCTATACCAGGCTTCTCCTCATTGTTTTAGAGCTCTAGGCCCAGGGTTACTTAATGTTTCTCCTAGGGAAGAAACAGTCCTTCCTTCCTTACCCATGCCTGCTTACCTAATGTTGCTACTGTTACTCCTTAAAAGAAGTGCACATTTGATTATATATCAAGTAGAGACAAATAGCTATGTGGTGATGGAGGGACAGTATTGCCTATAAGATAATTATGTATTTCTTATACAGTGTATATAGATTTGATTGGAGAATAGAGAAGTATAGAATGAAATAGTTCAATAACTAGTATGCAGATGGACCCTGATATTCCTTCAGCCCTGGAATAAAAGGATACTGTAGTTTATGATGAAACTATAGCTACCAGCAGGTAAGCCTTCGGTAAAATTGCCTATCCGATGGAGTCGGCGGTACAGTTTCTTGAAATTGGGAAAGGCGGCTGTCCGCATCCACACGATGAAGTCATTATTGACGAAGCCGTTGTTCCCTGGGTCCTTTTCATCCAGTTCATAGACAGGCTTAGGCCAGTTCGGAGGCTTTGCAGTTCCTGTGGAAAGTTAATAACGGATGTGGTTGAGAAAAGTCATCTATCGCCTTCAGTTCTTCTTAAAATGTACAGAATGAAACAACTTTCATATTCTTGAGGAATTGAAATTACACTTTTTTTAAGTATGTGTGTATAAGCTACATGAATATGCAGCCTTTAAAGATAATGATTATAGGGCTTCCCTGTTGGCTCAAGAATAATGAATCCGCCTGCCAGGGCAGGAGACACAGGTTGTGTCCCTGATCTGGGACGATCCCACATGCCACGGAGCAGCTAAACCCACGGGCCACAACTACGGCAGCCCTCCTGCTCTAAGCCTTGCTCTGCAACAAGAGAAGCCACTGAGATGGAAAGCTTGTGCCCTGCATCTAGAGAGCAGGCCCCGCTTGATACAGCTGGAGAGAAGCCCGCTTGCAGCAACGAAGCGTTCTGACTTAGCGCAGTCAAAAATAAACAATTATATAAAGTAATAAAACTTTTAAAAGATAATAGTTATAAAGACTCCAAGGAAATGTCGGGGGCGGGGAATGCTGATGATACTGTTATAGGGTTAAAAAAAAGCAGAATATCATATTGTATGTGTATTATTTATCCAGCTATGTGCTGTGCTGTGCTTAGTCACTTAGTTGTGCCCAACTCTTTGCAACCCCATGGACTCTATCCCACCAGGCTCCTCTGGCCATGGGGATTCTCCAGGCAGGAATACTGGAGTGGGTTGCCGTGCCCTCCTCCAGCAGATCTTCCCAACCCAGAGATTGAACCCAGGTCTCTCTCATTGAGGGTGGATTCTTTACGATCTGAACCACCAGGGAAGCCCATATTCAACTATATAAAATGCATAACAACCATTGAAAAAATAGGCACAGCAAAATAACAGTGGTGGTTGGTACTCAATGAGAGTATCATGGGTAATGTATATTTTCTTTAACTTCACTGGTAATGTAGAGAACAAATTAAAACAAGATACCGTTTCACCTCAGAATGGGCTAATATTTAATGAAAAAGAGAATGAAAATCACTCATGAGGCAGGGGAAATGGGAATTCTTGTACAGAGCAGATAGGTGCATGGATTAATGACATCTTTGGTAATCTAGGAACAAGCAGCAAAAGATTAAATGTATTTTGCATATATTTTAGCTCAGGGATTCTACTTCTAGGACTGTATTTTAAGGAAATGATCATGCGAAGTGCATGAAGATTGTGTTACACAGATATTCCCTGCAGACCTGCGCCTAGGAGTGTGAAGTTGGAAGCAAGGAAGAGGAATTGGTAGAAGGGAAAAGGTGGAGAGCAGAGGTGTGGCAAGACTGTTCTAAAGCCAGGAAGCCTGGTGGGTCTGGGAGCGGGCATTCGGGGTGGAGGGCTGGTGCTTTGAGTCCAGTCTGTTGAGTTCACTCTCATCCTCTACTTCCTGCTTTACAGTGGTAGCCATGTCTCTCTCCCACTGGACAGTAGACTCTTGAATTCAATGTCTTCCTCATTGTGGTTTCATTGTCATTTAGTCCAACCCCTGGCACATGGTAGGTATTCAATAAATGCCTGATAAAGGGAGGAGCTATTACGATGAAAGTTGACAGAAGTTGATAATTAAAAAGCATTCTGAATTTTGAAATAGTCAACAAGAAGAAGTTGTTCAGTGAGCCTTTCACTTCTATAAAAATGGTTCTACTATTTGTAAGGAACCATTCTTTCTTAACTCTGACCACTGACTATTTTCTCTTAAAAGAAACACAGCCTTATTTCTAAGCATGGGCTGTAGTGCTTATAAAGGTATGTGCTAAGTTTGGTTGGATTAATCTGCTGAATTCTGTTTGTAGGCTTATCCTTCCTCTGGAAATAACCCTTTGCTGAGAAACTTCCTCTCCAAAAACTGTGGAGACGTTGGCTGTCCTGAAGACTTCAATGGTTGTTGATAGAAGAATTTTGATCGACACTGAAATTGTCTTTGGTGCCTGCATGTGGATGAGCTTCTCTGGTAGCTCATTGGTCAAGAATCCGCCTGCAATGCAGGAGACGCAGGAAATGTGGGTTCAGTCCCTGAGTCTGGAAGATCTCTTGGAGGAGGGCATGGCAACCCACTCCAGTATTCTGGCCTGGAGAACCCCACAGACAGAGGAGCCTGGCAGGCTGCAGTCTATGGGGTTGCAAAGAGTCAGACGTGACTGAAGGGACTTAGCAGGCATGCCTGCACATGGACCACACACTCTCTTTATTTTAGCCAGAGCTCATGCTCCAAGACAATGTGTCCTGTGGACCAGTGACATCCAAATCACCAATGGAGTGAAAAATGCAGGTTCCAACATGCCTTTCCTTACCAGCCTCCAATCCCACCCTATCCCATGTCTCCAGAGAGTATGAATATAGGAAGAACCAATTTCTTTCATTTTCCATGTTCAGCTGGGTCCTTGGTATCCCTCCATTCACTCAACAATAAGCATTTCTTGATTGCTCACTTGTATCAAGCACCAGGGATTTAAAACTGTATGAGATCTAATCCTTTTCCTCAAGGAATTAACATACCAGATGGGAATGACAAGCATTCAGACAGATAATTACAGTAAAACATGGTAACTCCTACAACAGAGGTTAAGAACAATGTGCAGTGGGAGATAGCCAAGGATGCTTTATGTTACATGGCTGTGGTTTTGGTAAGACAAAACAACAGCATGTTGCCAAGTTCCTTTCTAGGAGTTTAATTACAAATACAGTGCGCATACCTGCCAGTTTGCCTAGGACAGTCCCAATTTATGTCTGTTGTCCATTATCTCATCTGATTTAGCTTTTATCCCAAGCGAATAATATAAGTATAATTTCATCCTTTCTATTCTAGGCATGGTCTTAACTAGTAGTGAGAGATACCTATATATGGTGAACAAGAGTGCTTACTTTAACATGTTATTGATGAAAGATAACCAGAGGCTTTTCACAGCAGAACATAACATATCCCCATGACTCTTGCCACTGTTTGACAGTACAGCCAGTTAGACCACAGCCTCTGTTTTAATTTGTGTGATGTATTAATATGAAGCTGCCAGGTTGCAAGTCATTGGGCTTAGTAGAAAAAGTGGGATGTTACAGTTTATGTTACATGGACATAGTGTAAAATACAGATAGTGTGAAAATATATAGTGTGAAAAAATATACAGTGTGAGAATAGCGTGAAAAACAGATACTGAGCAGTCTTGCTGATGGTAGTTGGAACTCTCTTGCAACAGTGTTATTTATTATATGGTGTAAAAATACAACTATTTTATTGTTCAGTATCCATTTTTTAATTTGCTAGTAAATTCTTTTAGCTATGAAGAGCTCAAAAAAGAACACACATGTTCAATGAAAAATTAAGTACAATTTTTTCAAGGAAGTAGATGAATGTGATACCTGCAATGCTGGTTAACATTTACTCCCTACCACAGGAGCCATTGTGATGTCAATGATCACGTGAAAATCAAAAGATATAAATCTGCTGAAGAATATCAGAATCTACTTCAAAAGTTTGCACTTATTTTTAAAAGAGTGTATTCAAAACAGTGCTTTACCTCATGTAGCTACAGGAAGTTCATTTATATATCATTAATGTGAACATGACTTTTCATTTAGATCAAATAAGTTTCTGTCTAGTGTCAGTAAAAACCTTTTTTTTTTGTAATCAAAGGAAAGTTTTAATGTTTTGGCTTTGTAATCACATAAAGAACTTTGTAAACGGTTAAACGAAGCCAGTTTTACATCAGTCTTTTCAGATGTATTCATCTCTGAATACATTGGTTTGATTTTGTTGATCTGATTTTTCATGGAATCAAAGCAAAGATTTTCAGTGTTCAATACTGGAAGACAAAACTTCCGACACAGTTATAAATATTACTATAAATTCAGTTAAAATATTCAACAATCAGGTGTAAATTTTCTGGTTTTATGGTGATACTATAAATACAAATTTGGTAGAGTACAGGCAGAGTAAAGAAAATGTTCTTAGTAAATTAAGAAATTTATGGAGAGATGGGGCTTAAAATTGGTTCTGAAACATAAATAATTAATAACTATATCCAAACAAACTACAATATTTTGTTCATCAAGAGAGGTGTAATTATGCAAATTTAAATATTTTTATGTAGTCATAGAGAAAATGAACTGTGAAGTTTTTACAATGACAAAGATGTTAAAGAAATGGTTCAGCACGGTAGTACTTTCTTTGCTACACATCGTCAATCAAAATTTTAGAAATCTTTGAGCCTTCAAAGGGCTATTTTCTATATCAAATGAGGAGTCCTACAATTAGCCTGAACTTTTTCTTGGTAAATGAGCCCTCTAACTTTTGGCGAAATTTTATTCAAAATAGTTGAAAAGTTTTAGACAAAGTATTCTAAATATGGAATGCCAGAAATCGTAGTTTTTGAAGGTATAGTTAATTGTAATGATCAAAAATCAAGTTTGCAAACAAGAAGATATTGAAATTTACCCCTATGAAAGCAAGGAAACAATTTAACATATTATATAATGATCCTATCATGATAGTTCAAAATGTGTACAAGATTTAATTTTTAAATTCTATAATTGTGCTTTGGAAAATCTCAACTTATGTGAAAAATATTTTGATGGAGCTCCTATTTTAATAAGATCAAATTTCCTTCTCGATGAGAATTAAATGATATCCAGAAAGCCTAAGATTTCATACCATCTAAAACTAGTAACATTTAAAAAATCATAGAAAAAAAGTGAAGTGGAAAAAAAAAAGACCTTGCCTATAAAAACATTTGGGTTGCATATTCTAATACAAAAGAATTTAAAATGAGAATATCCTCCATTTAGTAAAATGACTGTGAGCGTAATAGGTATCTCAATACCTATAGATATTTTCTTAAAAAAAATACGGCCGAAGGAGAAGGATCAACTAGAGGTGCTACAGTTGAAAGTGATTAACCATAAAATGCTCTTCAAAAAAGATTGCGGCTCAGAAAGGACGGGGTCCGAAGAGGACCGCCGACGGGGATCTGCGCGCCTGGGGCCGGGCGCGAGCAGTGGAGCGGCGGCTCTCCGCGCTAATTCTCCTCGCCTCCTCGGCCGCGACCCAGCCTCAGAGGCCCTCGCTCGTGCAGCCCCGTCTCCCCTGCAGGTGCCGCGCCCGCGAGCGAGCTTAAGAGCAAAAAACATCCTCAGCACCAACCAGGCACCCGGCCCAGAGGAAAAGGGGAGAGATGATCATGCCAAGAAGGCTGAGGAGGAGGAGAGGACCGACACTGATCTGCCGGCACCAGAAACAGAAGGCTGCCCTCGCCGTTGAGGGCAAATTCCTGCCACTGCAGAAAAGGAAGAAGGATCCCAGCTCCCGAAGAACTAGCCTTACCCTTCACTCTGCTCCCTTCTCTTCCCCCTCCACGGCTCTGACTCCCATGAATCTGTGTCTCTTGGTCCCTCTAGCTGCTAAGTGAGGCATGTTCAACCCTTAGACATTATTTTTTCTGTCAAGCCATCTTTGGCCCCTTAGCTGTCGAGGCACAAGGAACGTGTGTGTGGAACATCTGTGTGTGTGTAACGTGTGTGTGTGTGTGTGTGCTCAGTCGCTCAGTCCTGGGACTCTTTGTGAGCCCTCGGACTGTAGCCTGCCAGACTCCTCTGTCCATGGAACTCTGCAAGGCAAGAATAATTGGAGAAGGTTGCCATTTCTCCTCCAGGGGATCTTCTGGCCCAGGGTCCACTGGGCATCTCCTGAGTCTCTTGCACTGGCAGGAGGATTCTTTATCACTGAAACACCAGGAAAGCCTACAAGGAACATGGGGAAGATGAATTCAACAGGCAGTCCCTCGTCTAAGGGTGGACCGCTTTCTCCTGGAGATGTAGCTTCTATGCACAGTGCCTATGCCTGCCCTTTGAGGCTGAAGAACAAGAGGTTTTGAGGTTGAGAGAGGGACCCCGGGCAATGTGGGAGGGAGGGAAAAGCCTTCAGAGTAGGGTGTTTGAGGGTGGGGCATATACACTGTTCTGTTACTTACAATATTCTCATTTCAGATAGCATTCTTTCCCCTTCATGTCCCCTTAGTCCTTCTATGAACTAAGCCAGAGTGGGACCTGGAGTCTCTATTTCTCCTAGGCAGACCTAAATAGCTGCTTCCATGTTAGTGCATGATGAGGGACAAGAAAAAGTTTCCTGCATCATCTAGTCTAGAACCATAAGAAGCAGAAGTGAAAGAGGTTCAAGCAGCCACAAGCAGGGAAATGGGAAGATTTGGAAAGGAAAGAAAAATGGAGTAGGAGATCTCTAAAGACCCAAGTTACTACGGGTAAAGGTGTATAACCTGCCTACCTCTAACCCCTCATGTCTAGCTACCCCCAGAGGCCACACAAACTAAGTGACCCCTGTAGCTACCACCTGCCCCACTGTAGAGTCAGAGCAAAGTTGGAACAGCCACTCTGTGTGATTCTAGCATGAGTAATAATTATGAAAACAAAAACAAAAAGCCTCAAGTGGGGATATTTGGGGGAAAAAAAGAGAAAAAGATTGTAGATAATTTTGTGAGTTTTTTTCCCACAAAAATTCAAAATTTTCATTAGAAAAATACAGGGGCATTTAATTAAGACTTATATGGCCAAGAAACTGATTAAAGTATGTGACTCCATATCCAGAATAATTATTCTGTTATCTTTTAGCATTTAGATAATATTTAAAGCATTTTTAAAGTTGGTTTAATGTACACAGATATATTCTTTTAACTTTTGAAAGAATTGTATTTTAAAAATAATTTATAATAGAAATTATTTTATCAGCCCATCAATATGGTAATATCAACTTGTTGATCAATAAACACTACTTTCTAATAAATATGTAACTTTAGTTATTCCTGTGACCTCTTTCACTCTCAAGAATGCACTAGTTTGGACAGTAAATTATATGATCACTCTAATTACAGATGAAGGAACAAGTTTCTTAAAACATTGCCTTTTTCCTGATGGTAATCTAGAAGGAACCAGGGTACCAATCATTTTGTGTTTCTGATAGGTATGTGATGGACGCTTACTCCTTGGAATGAAAGTTATGACCAACCTAGATAGCATATTGATAAGCAGAGACATTACTTTGCCAACAAAGGTCTGTCTAGTCAAGGCTATGGTTTTTCCAGTGGTGATGTGTGGATGTAAGTGTTGGACTGTGAAGAAAGCTGAGCGCCAAAGAATTGATGCTTTTGAACTGTGGTGTTGGAGAAGACTCTTGAGAGTCCCTTGGACCACAAGGAGATCCAACCAGTCCATTCTGAAGGAGATCAGCTCTGGGATTTCTTTGGAAGGAATGATGCTAAAGCTGAAACTCCAATACTTTGGCCACCTCATGCGAAGAGTTGACTCATTGGAAAAGACTCTGATGTTGGGAGGGATTGGGGGCAGGAGGAATAGGGGATGACAGAGGATGAGATGGCTGGATGGCATCACCAACTTGATGGATGTGAGTCTGAGTGAACTCTGGGAGTTGGTGATGGACAGGGAGGCCTGGCACGCTGCAGTTCATGGGGTTGCAAAGCATCGGACATGACTGAGCAACTGAACTGAACTGAACTGAACTGAAGTGAATCTAGAAGGAACCAGGGTACCAATCATTTTGTGTTTCTGATAGGTATGTGATGGAGATGCTCACAGGCAGGAAAAGTTAGAAACAAAGGTGATAAAAAAAAGAAGTAAAGAAGGAGGAATCATAAACATCCCCCCACAGATCAAAACCAAAGTTTCCAGAAAGAGAGGGGCATACTGAGCTAATGTATGGATCTTACCTGCAAATGCACTAGAAAGATTTTGGAAAGTTGGATTCTGAAACTTGATATACTTGTCTGTCCACCATGCAGTTTCAGTCCTTACCATTGGGACTCTGATATGTGTAGAGGAATTAACGTTGTACAAAAGAACAATGGTGTCTGTGGGGAAAATTAAAGACTGTGTTAAGAGATTCAGGCAAGCATTTTTGCCACGCTTGGAAGGGCACAATCAGACACAGCTGAAAAAGCAAGGTTTGAGCAGATTCTCCACATGCCTGCACGCCATAGAGGCTGGAATCAGAAGATGATTCCTTTTCTTTCTAAGGCCCCGATTATTGAGGAATACTCTTAGGCTCCATTTAACTAATGCTTCCCAACTACTTCAAATCTCTGGTGAAGAACTTACTTGCCAGTGACGTAGCATAAATCAGTGGATAATGTATACAAACATTAAAACAAACAACCTGCCACTCAGCTACAGAAGTAATCTTCTGGACATTAGGTTTCACACACTTAGACGTTGGAGACAGAAAAAGTCACCTACCATTGAACATGCTGTTGGCAATTGCACCGCAAGGAGCGATGGGGAGCCCATTGTCAGAGGTTTTGAACGGAGCACAGTTTCTAACATCCTGGAGGAGAAATGGCACAGGAGTACGTGATTTTGGTAAACTCTTACAATGCTGGGAGTGAAAACAGTGGCAATGTAAACCAACCCACACTGACCCATTGGCACAGACTGAGATTATGGACTGCTGCCTGTTGTTCCCAGGCTTCTGGCTCACCTAGGCTAGAAAATGTTTGTGTTTTGAAGATATTTATGTGTGTATACACATGTGTGTAGTTTCCTTCCTCATTAACAGTACATAGCATACTGAATATGGCTGCAGGAAGAAATTTTACTTTCCTGGCTATGCTAAATATCACACTAAGCCTACATTGGAATACATTTTAAGAAGTTTTTCTTATTGGAGTATATAATATGTTCTAAAAAACTGAATAAATTGTGAGTCTACAGCTAGATGACAGACCACAGGGAAATCCACCTACCTAACTACCAGAATATATTTTAAAAAGAATGGCTGCTAAAAACCATTTGGTTATCCCTTTTATATAGTGTCAGTATAGAAAAGGTTTCCTTTAGCTTTTCTTGCCAGTATGTTGAATATCATCTACCTAGAGTAAAGTTTTGTAATCTTAGGTCTGAAAGGATATTCAGTAAACCAAAGGCTTTTATTCAATCAGGTAGAGCCCAGTTTCCTTAAATGAGGCTGCCTGAAGGCCCCAGTTATAAAAAAAAAAAGACAGTGGTGGATACAGAGTGAACCAGATGGAGATGAACCACTCAAGATTACTATCAAAATGGTTGGTGCATCCATCTACTAAAACGGGGAAGTTTAAAGAAAACCACAGAGATCAAGTGTGCAAAAATACTGAAATCTATTTGATATGTCATTCAAAGAAGCAAACACTCTACTGTTTGAAGCAGCTCCAGTATGCCATCAACTTATTAACAGAAACAAATCCTGAAATGTGGTTGAGAAGGTACTTGAAGATTTGCCCTTCTGACACATTCATTATCACCAAGACTTGGGCAGTCCAATATGAATCTGGCTTTAATATCAGATGTTGTTAAACTAAAAAATGGGTGACACATGAAAGGATAACCATCTCATTGGAGAAGACTCACATTCCTGTTCTGAGGAGGGAAAGGGCTCATTCTCAACAGCAGTTATCCTGAATACTCAGCCCCTTCAGTTCACAAAAGAAAGAAAGGAGCATTTCTGTCTTGTAAACCTTAGCTTTTGAGTTTATTTTCCATATGCTCTTTTAGACTGAAAGATCTATCTGGTTAAAAAAAAAACCACAAGGAGTATTATATCAAATTTAATAAAGCCCTACCTTTACATCTGTACCCACCAGCTGGATATTACTTCTGGACAGAATATACCGATAGAGGTTCTGATAGAAACCATACAATTTATAGTACAGATAAACATTACCCTGTGGAGGAGAACATCAAGATATAAGAAGAAAGAAAAATAAATGGAAATATTAATATACAAATACAAAATTAATAATATTATATTAATTAATATTAATAATATTAAATTATTAAATATAAGTAGTACCAAAAATATTGATTGGGAACTGAAAGTTTCCTTATTTCAAATAGAAACCCAAGAAATTGCTTTTAAAAATCAATGTTGGAAAATCCTAGTATATAGTATATACAGAATTATTAAAATGAGTAAATAACTTATTTTTAATGTTTATGTAAGGGTTACTACATTCCTGCCTTGAAAAAAATTATAACTAGGCTTTGTATTCTCAATACATAAAATTTGATTCTTCAAATATTTCCCCCAAGCACTAAGAAAGATGCTTTGCCTAGGGGTTGTGGTAAGCATCAAGTTTCAAAGCAAACCTATGAAACATAATTTAAAACTGGAGCCACTAAGCATATTTAGGTGCATGTGCCCACTGTCCAGAGAGAAAAACCCAACTCCAGGGTTGTGCCCACTGTCCATAAACCCAGCTTCAGGGCTGTGCCCACTGTCCACAGACATACACCCGGCTCCAGGGCTGTCCTTTTATCTTAGGATCTAACACAGACCCATGGCATGTAGCACTTGATCAAGAAATGGTGATCCATTTGTTATAGACAGAAAGATGGAATAGTTCACTAATCTAGAAGAATGATGATTTTCATCTTAGCAATAAGTAGTCTTGGTGCCATGAGAGATATGCCTTTTCATGGATGCTGCCATGAGACTGCCCACTTACAGGCTACCATCATGCTTCTGCCTCTGTGGTGACATACCAGGGCCCTTCCTAGGAGGGCTTGATACTGATTTTACTAACAGCACATATGATGCAGATGTAAATGTCCAGTGTAGCTACTTACTATAGCCCTCAAGGCTCCTCTGTCCATGGAATTCTCCAGGCAAGAATACTGGAGTGAGTAGCCATTCCCTTCTCCAGGGGATCTTCTTGACCCAGAAGTCAAACCCAGTTCTCTTGCTTTGCATGCAGAGTCTTTACCATCTGAGCCACCAGGGAAGCCCCAAATAATATACTACCTATCTCCAAAATAATAAAGGTGTGCATCTAAAACTATGAAGGTCTAAGGTTTTATTAAGTGACTCCTAAATGTTAGGTGCTATACTCAGTGCTAGAAATGCAAAAGTATTCCTTTACAATTCCCTGAGCCAACTGATTCTCTTATGCTATGCAAATTTGCCCTTGCCCTAAGGACCTTTAAGAGGATGAGCATGGGAGATGGGATCTGGGACCCAGGGCAGGCTGAAAATAAAGGTCATAGTAAGTGTGGCCAGTGACAGAAAATCAGTGGTAAGAGAAAAGTCTCTGTGACACTGAGAAGGGGAGATGCTGGGCCATGACAAAGAGGCAGGTTGCAACATCATAAACAGAGAGCATGGATGTGAAGGCAAACAAGTCAGGGGTAGCAGGAATGATGGATTACATTTCCTCACACAGAGCTGCTGCTGCTGCTGCTAAGTCACTTCAGTCGTGTCCAACTCTGTGCGACCCCATAGACGGGAGCCCACCAGGCTCCCCAGTCCCTGGGATTCTCCAGGCAAGAACACTGGACTGGGTTGCCATTTCCTTCTCCAACGCACGAAAGTGGAAAGTGAAAGTGAAGTCGCTCAGTCGTGTCAGACTCTTCGAGACCCCATGGGCTGCAGCCTACCAGGCTCCTCCTTCCATAGGATTTTCCAGGCAGGAGTACTGGACTGGGGTGCCATTACCTTCTCCGCTTCACACAGAGAGGTAACCTCTACTGATGGCCCATAACTACAGAAAATAGGAAGTCCATAGAATGGAACTTGCCATACATTTTCTTGGGAGCTAAGAAGAGAATTCTACTTACCCAAAGTTATATATTCATATAAACATGACAGAATAAATAGTGAACACTCACACTTTAGAGACAGGAGTGTTTTTAATAAACTTTTTTCAGTGATCCTTTGTCCAAGATTTTACAAGGCCTCCTTGATTGTCATCTTTCTGATTAGTCCTGGAGGCAAATGCACTGTATGGTATTTCTTTTCTTCAGTGCAGGATTCCTAGTTCAAGGCCGAGAGCCTTGCATGGATTTGTCATCTAGCATGTGTAATGTGTGTGAACTGGCGAGGGGAAGGCCCTGTGGTTGCCCTGAACAATTTGGTTAGATTTTTATGAGAAAGACTCTGTCTGAAAGGAATGGTCAGCAGCTGGTAACACTTATTTGCCTTTAGGATTTCAAAGGACACAGACAGATGGGAAGTTGAAGCCTTTTACGGTTTTATCTTTTGGATTTTTTTTTTTTTTTCAAAAAAGCACACTGAGCCCCTAAGAAGAAACCAATCCTGCTGACACTTTGATTTCAGATTTCTGATTTCTAGAATTATGAGAGAATAAATGTCTAATGTTTTAAGAATGAAAAAAAAAAACAAACCAGCACTAACTTTACTTTTGGGTGGTGGTAGCATGGTGAGTTGAGGAAGGCAAGAAGGGACACAATTGTAGACAGCTAGAATTTTGACCTCTAACAAAAGAACACAGATATAAAACTTCCCCATGAACTTTAGATACACATCACTTATGACCCAAGTACTGATTCTCTTATGCTATGCAAATTTGGCCTTGCCCTAAGGACTTTTAAGAGGATGAGTATGAAAGATGGGAGCTGGAACCCAGGGCAGGCTGAAAATAAAGGTCATGGTACATGTGACGAGTGATTCAGTAATTTCCGTACAATTTCCATCTGAATTACTCAAAACATGATTAAAGATATAGTTGTATTCATACTATTTCTGATGCCAACATGCTTTCATCTGGGATCAACGGGGAAAGGGACACATAGAACCAAAACTTCCTAGAGCATAAAGCCATAACATTAAGCACTTTATCTTTTTTCCATTCATTAAAATTTCATCGTCTAGACATTACTTTGCCGACTAAGGTCCGTCTAGTCAAGGCTATGGTTTTTCCTGTGGTCATGTATGGATGTGAGAGTTGGACTGTGAAGAAGGCTGAGCACCGAAGAATTGATGCTTTTGAACTGTGGTGTTGGAGAAGACTCTTGAGAGTCCCTTGGACTGCAAGGAGATCCAACCAGTCCATTCTGAAGGAGATCAATCCTGGGATTTCTTTGGAAGGAATGATGCTAAAGCTGAAATTCCAGTACTTTGGCCACCTCATGCGAAGAGTTGACTCATTGGAAAAGACTCTGATGCTGGGAGGGATTGGGGGCAGGAGGAGAAGGGGACAACAGAGGATGAGATGGCTGGATGGCATCGCTGACTCGATGGATGTGAGTCTGAGTGAACTCTGGGAGTTGGGGATGGACAGGAAAGCCTGGCATGCTGCGATTCATGGGGTCACAAAGAGTCGGACACGACTGAGCGACTTAACTGACTGAACTGAACCATGTATACTGTGCTGTGCACTGTGGAGGAAGCAGAGGTTCTTAGGTTCACCTAAAAACATTAACTGAGAAACTACACATTGCCAGACATAGTTATAGGTGAGCATGCATGCTAAGTTGCTCAGTTGTGTCCAACTCTTTGCAACCCTATGCACCATAGCCCACCAGGCTCCTCTGTGGGAGGAGCCCACTCCTCTGGAGTGGGTTGCCATGCCCTCCTCCAGGGGATCTTCCTGACCCAGGAGTTGAACCCAGTGTCTCCTGCATTGGCAGGTGGGTTCTTTACCTCTAGCACCACCTGGGAAGAGACAGACAATAAACAGTACATATAATAATCTGCTCATTTATATAGTAAGTTCTAAGGTGATAAGCATAAATGGAAATTACAGCAAGGTAACATGAATCAGGAGTGCAGGGGCAGGATGAGTAGACAGGCAGCAGTATGAAATAGGACGGTTAGCTGGTAACTGAGCCAAGCAAGACCTGAAGGCAGCAGGGGCATTAGCCGAGGGGATGCCAGGCATGCGGACGAAGAGAATGCCTGACTTGTCTGTGGAACAAAGAGCCCACTGTGGTCAGAGAGTGGGTAGGGAAGAGAATGGAGAGAGGAGGTGAGAGAGGAAATAAATAGTCAGATCATGTAAGGCCTTGGAAGGACTTGCGGTTTTTCACGGAGTGGAAAGAGAAGCCACTGCAGGGAATTTTGAGCAAAGGAATAAAATGATAGGACTCAACGGTTTAAAAAGTTCAGTCTGGCTGTTATTCAAGATTTGGATATAACAGGGAGATCTGGTAGGAAGCTATTGCATAAATCCAGGTGAGAGGTGAGTGTGGAGCTGGGAGCAGCAGCAGAGGTGGGTAGAGGTGAGCAGACTCTGGATATATTGCAAAGGCAGAGCCAAGAGGATGGGTTGGATGTGAGCTGTGAGAGAATGAAAGTAGTCAAGAATGACCCTGGGCTTTTAGCCTGAGCATCGGAAGGACAGAGTTGTTGCCACCTGAGATTGAGAAGTCTGTAGGTTGGAATGGTATATATTTTGGGGGGAGGGCATGGAATAGGTAAGGGGAAAAAGTGGATATTCATTCAGTTTAAGAAACATTAAGCTTCAGATAGCTATTACACACTTGAATGTTGGCATTAGGAAGACAGCTGGAAATACAAGTGTGGATATTGGAAGAGATATTTGGGATAGGGAAAGAAAAGAGAGCGTTGGTGATAGAGAGTGTTTAAACCTAGGAGGTAGATGATGTTTCCTAGGAAGTGAGTACAGACAGAGAGGAGAAGACCAAAGACCAAGACTAGAGCCCCGAAGCTCTCCATAGGAAGGGTCTGGGGAGAACAAGAGGAACAGCAAAGGAACCAAAGAAGAGCAGTCAGAGAGGAAGGAGGAAAACCAAGGGAGAAAGAGCTCTGAGGGGAGAAGATGTGTCAGGGAAGAGGCAGTGGCCACCTGTGTGCAGTGGGTGACAAGGCCCTGAGGACTGAGCCCTGGGTTTGTCCAGGAGGAAGTCACTAGTAACTCTGCAGTTTCGCTAAGTGAGGGAATGAGAAGAATTAGAAGTAGCCACGACAGACTCCTCTGGCGACGTTTCCTGCTAATCTGAGGAAAGAAATGGGCAGATGGCAGGCTGGGAAATTTGGGAGAATAGAAGAGTGCTTTGTTTCTTAAAAGATAGGTGAGGGACTTCCTTGGTGGTGCAGTGGCTAAGACTCTGTGCTCTCAATTCAGGGGGCCTGGGTTTGATCCCTGGCTAGGGAACTAGATCCCACATGCCACAGCTAAAAGTTCACATGCTGCAACTAAGATCCTGCACAGCCAAATAAGCA
>SJYQ01000745.1:195177-219853 GCA_006410935.1 Redunca redunca
ATAAATCACTGTGTCCTTGCTATGTAAAAATGTAACTTTATCACTGTCTTAAGACTAAATAGATCTTAAGGGGAACATTGGTGAAAGGATTTTCATTTGTTGGGCTGATGTTTGCTGCTAAATCTCCATGTTCCCTGCCCTTATAATGAATATAACTAGCATATAGGAGAAATAAGTATTAACCTTTAAGCATATAGGAGAAATAAGTATTAACCTTTGAGATTAATCATGTTAACCTTGGGTTAAATAAATTCCTTTCTTGATTGTAACTCACTACACACTCACCCTTTAGGAATGTAACTTTATTTGGAGGGTGGTGCCTGGTTTAAGAAAAAACACCCTTGGACGAAATAAGTTTTTTGGTTATCAGAAAGAAAGGATCATAAAATGTCAGAGTCTCATGGCCAGAAGATGATGTAAAATCCCTAAGACCTTTTTTTTTATACATTTATGTGAAGCACCTGATTTTGATAAAGGTCAGGACTGCTGACCCCCATGTGACTCTGTATTCATCCCTATGTGTAACAAAAGGTATATAAGCAAACCCCAAAATAAAGAAATTGGATTAGTTTCCAGAAAGACTGATTCCCTCATGTCGTTTCTTTCTTGCTCCCCATTTTTCTGGCTGAATTCCCATCTGGAGCATGGATGCTATTCCACGTAAACCAAGTTATTCAGCCTCTTTTTCTCCACTAATTTTCCTACTACACTATCCGTTTCTAATCTCTCTATATATCTGTAATTAAATATGTATTTTTCCAAGGACGACTCCGTCCCCACCTTCGAATCACCCTGGATCCACCGGGGCTGGACCCCAGCACAGGATATTATATGGGTGATTGTAAGTCCATCAGAGTGCTCTCAGAACACAAATGTGGGCAAATTCTTGCTGGAGGCATGAGTGAAAAGGAGGCTCAGGGAATACTGGGGGTGATATTAGGGGCTCAAAACTAGTGAGATCTTACAAGCGCAAGTGAGAGGGGAGACTTTCTAGGCAAAAGAACAGCAAGAACATAGAGAGTTGTATTGCGGCAAAGCAAACTGGTCAGTTTGGCAGGAGTACAAGGTCCCTTGCAGAGATAAAGATGAAAAGGTAGTTGGTCCTCAGGTGTCGAAAAGCAATCTGAAAGAGTGCACATTTTGAGGGGGTGCAGGGCGTGGTCTACTGTTTCTGCAAATAACAATGGGAGACAAATAGGAGAAGCCAAAGGCTGAAAGTGCAGTTAAGGTTGCTGTGACACAAGACCAGGAGGGCCTGAGCTAGGGTGATGCCAAGAAACTGGATGGACAGAGTGGTTGGGGGAGAGACACGGAATATAGAACAATGCTTACACATCAGAGGTGTGGATGAGAACGGAGCAGGCAGGGTGGAGTTAAGGAAGAGAATTGTGAGTCGTGGTGATGAGATCTTTCCCAGAAATAAGGAGTCTTTCTCAGAAGTCAGGAGGATTTTTTCAGGAGATGATGCTGAGTCTGGTTTGGGAAGGAAGCAGGGCCTTGAGGATGGGATGGTCAGTGATTAGCTCAAGAGAAGTCCTGCCCACAAGGGAAGACTCCCATGCAGAATCTCTAAGCAGGGGAAGGAGAGGGAATGAGGCAGTTTAGGGAGGAGGGCACTGTCAGGGGAGAGGTGTGGAGACAAGTGGACAGGATCTTTGAAAAGCTGAAGGAAACATATTTTCATTTGATCATATCTTTGCCACCTAGAAGGACTGTGGAGGCCCTGAAAAGGAGCCTCTTGATCTCCTAACTGCAGGGAGTGGAATGAAGGGACCGCCCCGGTGGCCGTGCTCTGAGGTCGTCCTGTGTTTGCACTGAGGTCATGCTTCCCATGGCTGGTCCCAGCCAGTGGCTCAGCAATAGTGATCCTGAGGCAAGAACTCTCCGTTGGCCTTGCTGAAACTTTCAGAAGCATACGCTGCATCTGAGATCTTCTTTCCCTCCTCCCTCCTATTCTCCCTGTCTCTCTACCCTCCTCTTCTGTCCCTCCATCCTTTCTTCTCCCCTTCCTGCTCCTTCCCCGAGGGGTGGGAGCGGTGTTGTGGTTCAACAGCTCTCCCAGCCTTCTCCGTATTTTCCAAGGCAGGCAGTTCCCTCAGTACATCTCTGGCGTGTCTAATCCTGTCCTGGCATCTGGTTCTCAGGAGGACCTGGACCAACACGAGACTTTAATCAGTGCAAGAGCAGGGACGGCTCTTAATATTTCTTCGGCATTTCTCACAGTGTCTGACAGCCAGGCAAGAGTCGCCTTAGGGATTAGGCAACTGCATGCAAAGAATGACTTGGAGAGGGGCCCAAGGAGAGTCCCACCAGGTGTGTGACCCTTGACACTAACTCAGTGTGTGACCTTGGCCAAGTCACTTAACCTCTCAACCCATTAATTTTCTCACTATAAAATGAATGGCCAGATTCAGAGATTTCTATGGTCTCCTCCTGTGCTGACATTTGCCATACAATCTGTTTGACTGATGTTAAGAATTATGTTACAAAGTTGAGTAAGTAAAGAATCTGGAAATTTAGACACAAAGGAGAAGAATGAAAATTCCAAGGGAGGGAAAAAAATGGGCAGGGAAGAGAGTTGCACATAAACTCAATACTTTATAAGACCCGCTGCCATTCCCACCCTGCTTTACTTTTTTGTATTTTCAGTTTTGGAAAGCATTTGGTGGAGATCACAGACTCACTGCCACGTGTTAATTAGCAACAGAGCAGCACAGAGCCAGCTGAAGGCTCCCGAAGCTCACCTCCATCTTCTGCGGAAGGTGAAAGGGAATAGAGCAGTCGCATTCTTTGTCGAAATTAGTGGCGTCCTCCCGCAGTTTTGCGCAGGTTGCACACTTTTCTGTATAATTAATCTGTCAGACAGGGAAAATAATAATCATTAATTAAAAAGGGGTGTGAGTGCATATCTTAAGATCCCGAGTCCACTCAAGCCACCAGGTTCGCCGGGTCAAGGGCATGCCGTCTGGGACGTGAACCAAGGGCAGCTCCCTGGATGCGCAGGAGGAGTGGGCCTCCTTTCATTTTGGCACCCGGCAGTATTCTGCCATGTACTGCGGGTTTCTACTGCATGTTCAGCCCGTTGTGATGAAGGCTTATACATCCATCATAAGAAGTCACCATTCGAAAAGTATTAGCCAGTGACTCAGGAGAACTGGGCCCATGGCCCAGGTCTAACCAGCTTTATGGGGAAGTCACTTCACGGGTTTTCCATGTTATCATATGGAAAATACTTATACTAGTGAATTCTTCTGCACGATGTCTTGAGGAAGTTATTAAAAATGACCAAACAGAAAAAGAAGTGTTTCAGAAATGTAGAGTTACAGATGTATGTGAAGCAATTGTTTTAAAAATGCTGTTACGTTCTGTAAAAGTTAAATTCTGTGCAAAATGGAATAAGTGGACTCTTTAAAAAAAGGGTAGTGTGTCCCACATGGGCAAATCCTGTGAACTTTGGCTCCACTCAGTGACGTGAAGACGGAGTTGGAAGGAGAGTTGGGAATGGAGGCTGAGAGAGAGGCCGTGAGGCCACGCACTTCCCTCCTGCTCCAGGGAACACTCATCTTGGGCACCCGGGGGTGGTGTGGCTGCTGCTGGCAGCTTCTGCTTTTTCCTCACCCGTGCTGAGGAGTAATTAGAAGAGTCTGGGGACAGGAGAGGAGCAGGGACTGGCTTTCTTCCCAGTAAATTACCAATCAGATTTTAGATTCTTTGGGAGAGAAGACTAACAAGAAAGAAGGAATTTTGAATACTTGCAAAGCCACTGGGTATTTGGAAGTCAAATGGGTAAAGTGTGAATACTAAATTAAAGATTAGCCAAAAGGCTACTTAATTGTACTCAATTGCTTATATTTACTTAAATCATTCTTTAAGTATGCAGAAAAACTTGAACTATTATTTTTTAAAATACTGACACCTTTTCTGTTTGTGAAACTGCATTCTAATTTTTTAAAAGCAATAAAGAACAGGGCTGTATCTAATTGAGAGCTAGCACATTGAATTGTGTTCATCCAGTCTTTGATACTGAGTTAAATACGTAACCTCCAGGGCCCACATTTTGTTCACCAGGATCATTTTGGCTAGCAATGAATTGATTTGTGAGCTCACTGTAGTAGCGTACATTGTACTTCACGGATTCTTGTGAGAGTTCTATAATGCCAAAACAGAAAAAGTGTCTTTGTTGATGAATAAATTTTTGAGTAGATGACATCCAATGTGCTTTCTAGCTCTAAAAATTTTATGAGGAAAAGCTATCAAAAATCAATGTGTTTAATCTACTTTGCTGCATGAGTGCTTCTGTAAGCCTGTAGCTCTAAAATGACAGCAAAGAACATAGTCTGCTCCTCATAGAATTTTGGAGAGGCAGGAATTATCATTCTTGCTTAAAGTGAATTTGCAAAAAGGGCACTTTCTTGCTGTGCCTCAGGGCTGACTGAGAAGAGAAAAACCAGCTCAGAACTCTTCTACTAAGTGTGTGTTGACAACACTGGCCTGATACACACGCTTCATCTCATCACCCATTATAATAAAACACTTCCATGTACAACAGAGGATCACACTATATGGGTGGCTTCTGGTTTTTCTGTATAAAAACAAAACGTTTAGAAACAGTCCTAGCTGAAGTGGCTTAAAAGAACAGTCGATTGAAAAATCCTCTTAAAATCATGATAAAACCATTCTGTTGAAACTTGTTTGCAGAGTGGCCTTGGCCAACCATGGGGTGAGGTTCTCCTCTCACATATACGGTGACATCATTCAGCAATGGCTGCCTTGTGATGGAGGCTGCACTTCATAGTGGGTGGGGATGGGTGTTCAGAAGGGAGGAAACTGAAGGACATAGGAAGAGGAGGGGAAGAACGAGAAAGAAAGGGGTTGGTGAAGAATAAAATGGAAAAGTAAACAGGATGAGCTCTTTGTGGAAATGAATATCAACCTTGTAAGCCAGTTACTTTGCAATTGCCTTCAACAAGGCAAGCTTATTTTCCTCCTGCCATTTTGGCCTCTGCCACATGGTAGGGCCTGGCAGTTTACATGGTCACACTGGAGGACTCAAGAGGACTTAGGGGCATTGAGAAGCAAACCTGCCAGGAGTGGGAGGGGAGAGCAGAACATTTCAGGGGAAAGGCAACACAGCAGGATGTGTTGGTGGGAGGAGTGGGACCTGAAATGATATTTTTCTTCTTTGAAGTCCCACTGTTTGCCCAAATCCATTCTTTCAATAAGTGAGTGCCTGTTATGCACTGGCAACATGCAAGAAAAGGGTTGTGGATACAGCAAACAAGCCGGCCGCAGCTGAGCTCTCTGTTCTTGGCACCCGCTGTCTTGCTTACTCTATCATTAGCTCACTGAAGACAGGAATCGACTCTTACTTGGAGTTTACTCATCTGCACACCCAAAAGAACTCTGAGCATGTTCATATACTCATGAATGTTAAATCAGTGTTGCCAGACTTGGCCTCGATGGTAATTTTGCCACTAGCCTATGGGGAGGGACTAGATGAGCTTCCCACAGTGGCCTTCAGAATAGAGGTCATATGGTCTTGGTAATCTGCTCAGAGCTGATTGGCATGAAGCATTTACTTAATTTATTAAACCAAATGTGGGTATGGCATCAGGCCAGATCTGAGCTCCGCTCCCCAGACCAGCTTCTGGGCTTCTCATTCTCCAATAGCTTGTTAGTCAAATTGGCAAAAGGCTTATGACTGAGGGGGTCACAGCTTAGCTTCAGCTTTTCTCAGAGTAGAACCTGGTTTATTTTAGTAAGAATTCTTTAGAGGCTAGAAAGATTTGCGTTCTTTCCTTTCCTGGATTAAGACAATGATCTGAGGGAGTTTATTTGCAAAGGCAAAGGCAAATGCTTGAAAGTGGCACAAATTAGAAGACCTATATCTTTGGCTCTTCACTCTTTTTCTCAATATGATTCACAGGCATCTGGCAGGTCCCTATAAACAAGTATGGCTGAACTGACAAGGTTGAGAGTGCCTGTCCTCAAGAGGGAGGAGGGATGACTAAAGCACACAGAGGCTCTATCACCATCTGCAAAAGGGATGCTCCAGTCTCATCTAGTTCCCTGTGGTGGGGCTGAGCTCTCAAATTGACCATTCTTTACAGTCTCAAAGCTAAAATTCTTAGAATGCATTAAAATGTAAGATGGGACAAACCTCTACTTCCCTGATGCTCTTTGCAGACAACAGAAGGATGATGCCCATGCCAAGGCAGAATAGCCCTATGGCAAAAAAGCCAGAGAGGATTTCATTGGCTGAGAGCTGGAGCCGGAAGGCAGGCAACTGCTGCTGCTTCACTGCAGTGTTGTCTGGCAATCTGGACTCGTAGTCCTGGCATTTCCTCTTCATTGTGGTCCTGCAGGTGACCCACATATACTTCTCAGACATTTATGACATTACTGTTCAGAGTAATACCACTTAATGTTAAGAATTATGTGACTCTTCCCTTGTGGTGGCAAAGTATCTCTGCTTCCTAGAATTATTCTTTAATCAGACCTGCTGTTAGTAAGAGCACAGCTCCCTTCAATCAGCCACGGCTTCATACATTTTTCTTAGGTTCAAAAACCTTGTTGTGCTAAGTGCCATGCCTAGGAGGAATAGTCCCCAGCAGGTCTGTATAAACCATCTGGCGACACTGGGAAGCAGTTACAGCAGGCTATTTCTGGGATGTGGTGACTAATTCAAGGCAAGCCTTTCCTGAAAGGGGAAAATGGATCTATCTTTAAGAACTTGCCCAAATCCTTGGAGATTAATACAAAAAACAGAAGTGAGTGCAGTCAACTTTCAACAAATATGGTTGTCCATTAACATGAATATAAACTAAGTTGGGAAAATGCTTACTTTTTCCCAGGTTATAACTAACTTTGCTACTTGTGATAATGAGAGAGGGAGAAAGAAACAGGAATTGCAGAACACAGATGTCTAATCTCAGTAGTTTCCAACTCTCTCATATATAAGAAAGACTCTGGTAAGAAGGTGTAGATGAAAAACATCTCTTCCTAACCTTTCTCCAAGCACCTGCTTTGATAGAGCCCAAATGAGGTAAAGAGAAAGCAAAAGGAAAATAATCCTTTAAGTGTTCAATATTGTAATATGGTATTATTGCTTGGCTTGGTTTTGCTTTTTCACATATTAGAAATCTACTAACATTATTTTCATTAGGCTATTAATAATTACTTCTTCAAGATGCATTTAAAATGTAGAATTAGGATTTAAAAAAAATTAGGCAGCATGTGAGTTTCTAATCTTTTTTATTAACATTAGGCAGACAAGCCATGCTGGACTCTTTTTATATTAAAGAAGACAATGACTTTGGCAAATCTACCTAGTTTAAAAGTATACAGAACAAATATAACTACTTACACTAAGATGTTTCCAATTCAGAGTCAAAGTTTCTCCTTGCAACACTGGAAAAAAGCAGAACGCCAATGGGAACTTTTCAGCAAGCCATTTGAATCAGGTTTGAGGGTAGTGACAAGTATGGCTGTTGGTATCAGGCAGATTTGTGTGAGAAGACGGTAGTGAACACTTCTAGTTCACACCTACTATTTAATAAGTAAATGTGGTCAAGAACCTTAGTTCAGTAACAGCCTGTGAGATTAGATTAAGTGTGCAGAGTTGGCCTACAAAATATCAGATATGTTTCCAATCTAGGTACTTGTTTCAACACTGGGTGAGATTATAGTAAACAGGTAATATCTACCAGAGGGGTCATTACAATAACAAATCAAGAACAGTATTTGTTACACTTTTTATAGAGTGACAAAACCAATCTAACCAAAATCGCAAACTAAAAGGTGCTTCAGAGGAGTATATTAGGATTTCCAGAGAAATCCTAATCACAATTGGCTCACAGGACTACAGAGGAGGTTGACAAGTCCAAAATCTGCAGAGCCGATGTTCCTCAGGTCTGAGTTTGAAGGCCAAAAGCTGCTGAAGAACCAGGAACCGGCGGCGTGTCAGTTTGAAGGTCATCAGGCAGGAAGAGGTGACGCTTCAGTTGGAAGGCGGAATTCTCTCTTCCTTGGGGGAGGGTCAGCCCAACAAGGGTTACACTGAGCTATATATAGCTTGTGTGAATTTTCATTCTGTGGAGGCTTTCTTTCTTTTTCCTCTAACTTTCTGAGTTTGATCTGAGGTCCCGCAGAATGGAACTTGCTCCCTTACCCTTGGAATTCCTGCGTGTGGCTTCTAGCCCGCAGAGGTGCATGAGCAGCAGGCGGCTGGTGTGAGGAAGCAGGTGATTTGCTGGAGTGTGATTTGCCATGCTGCTAGGCTCATTTAAAATTTCACAGCATCTGAATGTGGAATGCACTAATGGCATCTGTTTGCTTTATTTTCTCATTTGTTGTATATGCCAGACTCTCCAAACAGATAACCGTGGTGTCTTTGAATGAGTATGGGAGATCCGGGCTTGCCTTCTGGTTCTGCTACTGAAATTAATGTGTATCCTTTCTGAGATTCGGTTTCATCATCTATAAAATATAAATAATAAGACATTTCCTCCAGAATTATTTGAACGATTAAATGTGACAGAGTATACATATTTCTCTAAATATATTTTCTAAGGAATGACAACTATAGGCAATGTGGGATCCTTGACTGGATCTTGGAATAAAAAAAGGACATCAGTGGGAAAACTGGTAAAAATCCAAATGAAGTCTGTAGTTTAGTTAGTTAAATTGTACCCATGTTGATTTCTTAGTTTTGATAACTGTACTATGATTATACAAGATGTTAACATGGTGGGATGCTGGGGGAAGGGAATATGGCAATTCTCTATGCAATTTTTTTCTGTAACTATGAAATTATCTCAAAACAAAGAGTTAAACAGATGAATAAGGTATTTGTAGTTATACTGTTGTCTTTTCTTAGTTTATAAATTGCCACATGTACTTGTAGCTCTTTCCACCACTACACCCTTCACATTGGGACCAGGCATTGCAGTTGATAAATCTGTTCCACGTGTACCATCTCATGAAATACTCAGCAGTCCTGCAAGGTGGTATTCCCATTTCACAGCTAGTGAAACTGAGGCTCAGAGAGGGAAGGGGCTTGCCTGAGGCTGCCCAGATGCTCTTTCCCTTTGTAAGAGAGCGCAGCCCTTAGCAGGTAGCCATTGCTGTGCATCAGTACCCTGCACCCTGTTACCAGGCAACAGGTCCTGCTCACCACTGGTCAGAGCCTCAGCGGGCCCTGCCCACGAGCAACCAACTGTCAGTGGGTGACCATTAGTAGTCCTGCTCAGCTACTGGTCGGCACTGCAGGGGGCCCTGCCCACAAGTAACAAATTGTCAGTGAGGGTCCATTAGGGAAACGATTAAGCCAACAGTCAGTGGGGTGGTGGTCGTCAGGTATAGAGTAAGGTAAGAGGCAAATTCAGGCCTTCTCTGGGAGGCCCCCCAGTTCAGCCAGCCCTGGGCCAGGGGGCAGACTGGGGGCTGTGTCCAGCAGGACTCCAGAGCCCTCGCCAGGGCCACTCACTGGTCTTGAGGCTGTGGTGAACCTCTCCCCCAGCCCTGTCTCTGCTACCTGAGAGCAGTGGCCTTCTGCCTGGGTCGCAGTCTGAGGAAACTGGTTCCACCCACCATGCCCCCCACCCCTTGTGTGGGGGGTGAGGAGCCTGAAGGCCAGCTGGGTTGGATGTCTGGCTCCCTCAGCAATGACAGCTGGGCAGGGCGTGGGAACCTGGCTCTGAGGAAGCTGCCGACTAATATCTACCTCCTCTTAGCCAGGACCAAGACCCTGAAGGATAACAGCTATTCCTTGGGACCTTGCCCTTTCTTGTCAGAACAGAGAATAACATTTGTTTGGTAGAGATTTATAGGAACATCATTTCCTGATCATGACCTGACCTCAAGAACAAAGGATCTGACACCAAGAAATCTGCAACAACTATACACACTCTTTCCTCACCTTTCCTAGAAAATGGCTTTGCTGAAAGCTTTCAGTAATTTTGGGGTTCTTAAGGGATGAGCTACCCATCTCCTTGCATGAACCTGTAATAAACTTTCATCTGTTCCAAACTCCCGTGGTTTAGAATTATTTGGCCTCACTGTGCATCGGGCAAATGGACTTGTGATTTGGTCATATTGCCTCTTGTATGGTCACATCAGAGGCCAGTTGGTGAAAGAAAAACTCAGTCTCCTTAACAAAAATCACACACAAGTTAAGTGATGCTTTATTACACAAGGGATTTGGCAAAGGACACATTCATTTTGTAAAAGAATCCCCACCTAAGATTCCTAGTGATCCATCTGTTGATACAGTCAACTTAATAAACAATAGCTGGTATTTACCAAGTGCTCCCAATGGGCCAGAGCCATACAAATCCCACCAGGAAAATAGGACTTTGCATTAGGATCTGGATTTAGAAAAGGCCCAGCTTCAAAGATTCTGTCTTGCACAGACTTAGGACTCCCATTTCCAGAAGTTCAAAAACTTCCTTTCTTATCTAAGGGAGAGAAAAGAAGAAAAAAAAAGTTTAAGATAAAGAGAGGATGGATTTGGTGAATAAATTCAACTATCTGGATTCCCTAGTATTTATGTAGCTGTTATGGCAGAATCAGGAAGAGCAAAACCTGCATTTTATTCAGGTTTGAAATATTTACATAAGTAACGGAAGAGGAACTATATAAGACATCAGTTTCATGTAGATGTCCTCTTGTTTGTAGCCCTTCAAAAAATCCCATAGAAAAAATCTTACACAAAGGTGTTTCAAGACATCCAAAGTATGTCTAGACTATACACAGTATTTTAATACAGGGTAACTACTAATAATGACATCATCACAATAAAAATAAGTCTGGGTTAAAAGGGTTTTTGTGAATACTATTTCTTCCTCATTATTATAATTAGAAAACTAGTAGTGGCTTACTCAATTTAACATTATAGGCAAAATCATCAAATGTGACCTTATGTGCCTGACATCAAGTTGGTTAAACTGGTTTTGAGAAACCAGTCAGTGCAGGAGACTGTGTGTGTGTGTATACGTATGTGTGTGCAGGAAACTCAGACAGTGGTTTTCAGCCTAACTCACTAATCAATTAAAATCAGGTTTGGTTATTCTGAGGATATAGTTTTATACAGCAAATTAATTCAGCATATTTGGATTGCAAGCTTCTTTGATAGTCACTGTCATGATTTATTCCTGGTTGGTGACTGGCAGCGATGTTTATTACTGCACAACCCTGTTCTCTCCAACAGCTACTTCTAAGCATCAGGCTAGATTGAAAGATTAGCCCCATGATAACATGGTGGGTGTCAAGTCAATTGGCACATTATGATGATAATAGATGACTTTCATAAATATATAATCAGCTAATGCTGGTCCCACAAAGGTATTCAATCAGTTTTAATTCACTGAGACATCAAAAATATTTCCCCACTCCTCAAAACGTAAATCGCTCATTAAGTAAGCAGGTTTTGGGGTATGTGGAGATGCAAGCAATGAGGCAAGTTTGTGCCCCTCGCCTCCAAATGCACTTCTAAGGATAAAAAGGCAAAGATGATCCTGTCTCTAAAACAAGGCACAGGGAAATACACCAAGTCCTCCAGACCTTCCTGTTTCCCAAAGGTACAGTATAGATGTGGACCCCAGCGGGGCAGAGGCCACTGGGCAATTTAATGAAGAAACAAAGCTGATTCCTATGAAACACATGGAAAGGATATAGTTATGTGTAAAGGGTGAGATGGCCTCTATAATTGTAGTTACTTCAGAGTTAAAAGAAATCATTTCAAAGGCCAGAATGTTCTGGCTCCCCATGTCAAAGACTTTATTGCTGTGTTTGAACTCAAGTTCAAATTGAAAAAAAAAAAGATTAAAGGGAAGTGCTGGATTGCTGGTTACACGGTACCTCGGGAATGTCCATCATCCTTCTCAACTTCTGATCTCTCCAGTTCCAGTCAAAAATAAGAAACTTTAAGGGGTTCAAATGAAGGCCACCTGAAAAAGAGAGTTGCTACATTAAAGAACTCATGACATAAGCTTATTAAAAGAATTTTTTATTCCTTTGGTTGCTTTTTTTTTTTCTGGCCTCATTTGTTCTTTTCTCCCCACCCCATCCCCCCAACACTGGCAACTAATCTCTGCACATTAAGTGCTGTCCCTGTCTGATGGAAAACAAATGCAGCACTCTGAGACTTGCTCTCCTTATAATCTTATCACTGATTCTCGGGGAAGCTGCTCTTGCTAAGCTTGTGAAATGCTCAAGGGCTGGCAAAGAATCAGTCCCAGGCTTCCATTTTACCAAGCCCCAGAGGGTGAAGTCTCATTCTGACAGGAATTTGGTAAGATGTATCCTACAGTTCATGAATTTGAGTAAACTTCAGGAGCTGGTGATGGACAGGGAGGCCTGGCGTGCTGCAGTCCATGGGTCACAAAGAGTCGGACATGACTGAGCAACTGAACTGAACGGATCCTACAGGTCAGGGCAGGGACCCTTCAGGAGTTGAATCCAGTAGAGTCTGCCTGTCTCTGACAAGGTGAATCAGCAGAAGTTTGAAGACAGGGTTGGGAGGTTAATTTCAGGCAGAGAAGAGAGTTAAGATGAAAGAGCTCCAAAGTCTGTTGTCCTTTGAGAAGACTGGTAAACGACTCATTCCTACTGTCTTCCTATATATCTAGAGACAATATTGAAATGTGGGATGGAAGGGGACCTCAGAAGTTGTCTGTCCCTCAGTATTGGGCAGTTAGCTCTTCCCCACTCCCCACTGCCCCCAAGCTGTCGCATCTGGAAACGTAAATAACAAAGCCTTCTTTTATCCTGCAGCCCTTCCCCTCAATACTGGTTTATTTCAGTAATTTTCTCTCTCCCTAAAGACTTTTTCATGCTTCTTATAACTACAATGCCTCTTATTTATGACTCTCTTTGTAAATTAAAAATGATATAAGTGAAGAAAGACAATGGGTTGATAGTGTTCCCTTAAAAATAATTGACCTGATGGTGGGATAGCAAACAGGTACAGCCTCTCTGGAAGGCAGCTGGACATGATATAACATGAGCTTTAAAATGCTTGGAGTTTGATAAAATAATTCTTCTTCCATTTCAATAAAACACCAGAAACTTAAGCACAGTTACTTAAAAAGATGATAACTGTGTACCTACTGACATGAGCAAAAAAATTAGAAACAACCCAAATATCCTGCCTTAATAGAACTGTTAAACACCCATATAACTTGGAATCAATATCCAAAATATATAAAGAACTGGTAACAGCTCCATGGCCAAAAAAAAAAAAAAAAGATGATTTAAAAATGGGTGTAGGAACTGAATAGGTATTTTTTCCAAAGTAGACATCCGAATGGCCAACAGCTATATAAAAAGGAGCTCAACATCACTAACCAACAGGGAAATGGCAAATCAAATCCACAATGACCTATCACTTTTTACCTGTGAGAATGACTGTTACCAAAAGATAAGAGATAACAAGTACAGGCAAGGATGTGGAGAAAAAGAAACCCATGTGCACTTCTGGGGAGATTGTAAATTTGTTCAGCCATTATGGAAAACACTATAGAAGTTTCTCTAAAAATTAAAAATAGAACTCACACTACGGCCCAGTAAATCCACTTCTGGGTATATATCCAAAGGAAATGAATTCACTATCTTGAAAAGATATATGCACCCCAATGCTCATTGCAAAATTACTCCTAATAACTAAGACACAGAAACAACCTAAGTGCCCACTGACAAATGAATGGATAAAGAATGTCAGTGTTCTTTGTCATACACATACACACACACACACACACACGAACATTAAAATCCTGCCATTTCTGACAACATGGGTGGTCCCTGATGGCATTATACTGAGTGCAGTGAGTCAGACAGAGAAAGACAAACACTGTATTATTTCACTTATATGTTGGGCCTGAAAAAAAAAAAAAAAAGCAAACCGAAAATGAACTCATAGCTACAGAGAATAGATTGATGGTGGTTGCCAGAGGTGAGCGGCAGGAATAATAGATGAAGGTGGTCGAAGGGTAAAAACTTCCAGTTATAAGGTAAATAAGTGCTGGGGATGTAAAATATAGCATGGTGATTACAGTTAACAACACTGTACTCTGTATATGTGAAAGTTGCTAAAAGGAGTAGATCTTAAAAGTTCTCATGACAAGAAAAACAACTGGAACTATGTGAAGTGACTGATGTTAATCAAACTTACTATAGTAATTATTTCACAGGAACTATGAATTAGGAACTAAGTAATTATTTCAATGGAACTATGTGGAGTGACTGATGTTAATCTAATTTATTGTAGTAAGCATTTCACAGGTATCACATGTACCAGTCATGCACACCTCGGTTAATACAATGATATATGTCAATTATATCTCTGCTAAACTGGAAAAAAGCTCAACAGGATATTATGCAGCCACTACAAGTGAAAAAATAAAACTATTTCATGACATGGGAAGTTCTCATGAGATATTGACATATTGGGGCTGTGTTTAGTCATGTCCCACTCTTTGCAACCCCATGGACTGTAGCCCACCAGGCTCCTTTGTCCACGGGGATTCCCCGGGCAAGAATACTGGAGTGGGTTGCCATGCCCTCCTCCGGGGATCTTCTCAACCCAGGGATTGAACCCAGGTCTCACATTGCAGGTGGATTCTTTATTGTCTGAGCCACCAGGGAAGCATATTAAGTAGAGAAGACAGTTATAAAGTTATGATATGCAGTATGATTTCCATTTATAAAAAGTCATAGATAAATGCATAGAAAAAAAGACTGAAAAGAAATATAGTTAATATTAGCTGATAAGTGGTATCTCTAAAGTAACTTATTTTCTTTTCTGTATCTTTTTGCATTTTACAAAGGCTCTTATAATTAGAAAATCCCCTTATTAAATAAAACAATACAATTCTGTCTGTAAATGTTATGGGATAGCTTTTGATGTTTAGAAACTCTCCTTAATATAGCATATATATAAACATCTCAAGTCATAAACAGCTACATAAAATGTTATGTGCCATTTGAATTACTTTGTTAAATTTTCAGTTTTTAGAGTGATGCAATTGTTTCTCTTTAAATGCTTTGTATATAGCCTAACATCTGTAGTCAATGAATATTAAACCATTCATTCAGTCAGAATCAGAAGAGTTATTTTCCTTTTATAAAAAAATCAACAGCTCCTTAAATGATTTTTCCACTTCTTAGATGAAGTAAGCTTTCACAGTGAGTTTTCACAACTCTGTAGAACTCTAATTTCAACAATCTGGACAGCTTTGTTTTCTGTCTCCCTCTCTCTCTTTTAAATATTAAGTATGGAGAAAAGTGACCCTGTTGCCTGGCGTGGGGGTGGGGTGGTGGTGGTGACACATAAAAAACATGTGGAATACAGTAAGGGAGAGGTGAGCCTTTGGCTAAGCGGTGGAGAACGGCCGCGCATCCCTGGGCCCTCCGGCTGCCCAGCCAATCTCTCCTGACTCCATGTCTCCCAGATGGACTACGAGCACCTCTCATCTGCTCTTTCACTTTCGACACCCTCCTGAGGCCACAAGACAAAAATCCAGCCAATCACTTTGCAAGGGCCTTCCTCCAAAATCTGACTTTCTTTCCAACTGAAGTACAGACTACTACAGCCAGTAAAGTCTCCAACCAAGAAAGGTGGTCTCTTGAATAAAAGTAGTAATTAGTATTTGTTGAGTTCCTAAGGAGTGACACTCACTGTGTTTAGTTTTTTATTGGCATAACATACCCCTTGTTGTTCAGTCGCTCGGTAGTGTCCCACTCTTTGCAACACCATGGACTGCAGCATGCCAGGCTTTCCTGTCCTTCACCATCTCCTGGAGCTTGCTCAAACCCATGTCCATTGAGTCAGTGATGCCATCCAACCATCTTGTCCTCTGTCATCCCCTTCTCCTCCTTCCTTCAATCCTTTCCAGCATCAGGGTCTTTTCTAAGGAGTTGGGTCTTTTCTAATGTGTTGGCTCTTCGCATCAGGTGGCCAAAGTACTGGAGCTTCAGTCTCAGCATCAATCCTTCTAATGTATATTCAGGATTGATTTCCTTTGCGATGGACTGGTTGGATCTCCTTGCAGTCCAAGGGACTCTCAAGAGTCTTCTCCAACACCACAGTTCAAAAGCATCAATTCTTCAGTGCTCAGCCTTCTTTATGGTCTAACTCTCACATCCATACATGACTACTGAAAACACCATAGCCTTGACTAGACGGACCTTTGTTGGCAAAGTAATGTCTCTGCTTTTTAGTATGCTGTCTAGGTAGCTTTTCTTCCAAGGAGCAAGCGTCTTTTAATTTCATGGCTGCAGTCACCATCTGCAGTGATTTTGGAGCCCAAGAAAATAAAGTCTGCCACTGTTTCCACTGTTTCGCAATCTATTTGCCATGAAGTGATGGGACTGGATGCCATGATCTTAGTTTTCTGAATGTTGAGTTTTAAGCCAGATTTTTCACTCTCCTCTTTCATTTTCATCAAGAGACTCTTTAGCTCTTCTTTCTTTCATTAAGAGACTCTTTAGGTCTTCTTTGCTTTCTGCCATAAAGGTGGTGTCATCTGCATATCTGAGGTTATTGACATTTCTCCTGGCAATCTTGATTCCAGCTTGTGCTTGATCCAGCCTGGCATTTTGTATGATGTACTTTGCATATAAGTTAAAACAGGGTGACAATATATAGCCTTGACATACTCCTTTCCCAGTTTGGAACCAGTCTGTTTTCCCAAGTCTGGTTCTAACTGTTGCTTCTTGAGTTGCATACAGATTTCTCAGGAGGCAAGTAAGGTAGTCTGGTATTCCCATCTCTAAAAAATTTCCACAGTTTGTTGTGATCCACACAGTCAAAGGCTTTAGCATAGTCAATGAAGCAGAAGTAGATGTTTTTTCTGAAATTCTCTTGCTTTTTCTATGATCCAACAGATGTTGGCAATTTGATCTCTGGTTCTTTTGCCTTTTCTAAATCCAGCTTGAACATCTGGAAGTTCTTGGTTGAAGTACTATTGAAGCGTGGCTTGGAAAATTTTGAACATTATTTCGCTAGCATGTGAAATGAGTGCAATTGTGCAGTAGTTTGAACATTCTTTGGCACTACCTTTCTTTGGGATTGGAATGAAACCTGACCTTTTCCAGTCCTGTAACCACTGCTGAGTTTTCCATATTTGCTGGCATATTGAGTGCAGCACTTTAACAGCATCATCTTTTAGGATGGTCTTCCCTGGTGGCTCAGCTCCTGCAATGTAGGAGCTCTGGGTTCAGTCCCTGGGTTGGGAAGATCCCCTGGAGAAGGGTATGGCTACCCACTCCAGTATTCTGGCCTGGAGAATTTCAGAGATGCAAAGAGTCAGACACAACTGAGTGACCTTCACTTCTTTTAGGATTTGAACTAGCTCAGCTGGAATTCCATCACCTCCACTAGCTTTGTTTATAGTGATACTTCCTAAGCCCACTTGACTTCACACTCCAGGATGTCTGGCTCTAGGTGAGTGATCATACCTCGTGGTTATCTGGGTCACGAAGATCTTTTTTGTATATTTCCTCTGTGTATTCTTGCCACCTCTTCTTAATATCTTCTGCTTCTGTTAGGTCCATACCATTTCTGTCCTTTATTGTGCCCATCTTTGCATCAAATGTTCCCTTGGTATCTCTAATTTTCTTGTAGAGACCCCAGTCTTTCCTATTCTATTGTTTTCCTTTATTTCTTTGCATTGTTCATTTAGGAAGGCTTTCTTATCTCTCCTTGCTATTCTCTGGAACTCTGCATTAATATGGGTATATCTTTCCTTTTCTCCTTCGCCTTTTGCATCTCTTCTTTTCTCAGCTATTTGTAAGGCCTTTTCAGGCAGCCATTTTGCATTTCTTTTTCTTGGGAGTGGTTTTGATCACCACTTTCTATATAATGTCACGAACCTCCATCCACAGTTCTTCAGGCACTCTGTTTATCATATCTAATCCCTTGAATCTGTCACATCATAAGAGATTTGATTTAGGTTATTCCTTTATGGCCTAGTGGTTTTCCCTACTTTCTTCAATTTAAGTCTGAATTTTGCAATAAGGTGGCTGCATTTATCATCTCTGTCATTCAGATAAAGAAACAGGTTCAGAAATGTTAAGAAACTTTCCAAGTCCCAGAGATGGTAGCTGCTAGATCTGGGATGTGCAGAGGCTTCAGTCAACAGCAGAGGCTCTTCTCCTTGACACGATATTGCTTATGTATTGCTTCCTCTATATAGACGATGTATCTACATGTCTACTTCTGATTCAGCTGTTCTCTCATTCCTGAATGCTTTTCTCACATCTCCATACTTCAAAGATCCTATTTTAATCTTATCCATACTTCAAATATCAGTTAAAGACTCCTTTCTCTATAAAGCCTTCCTTGCAGATTCACCCACCGAAACAACCTCTCCTTCATTTCAACTCATATACAATCAAGTGCTGGTTTGGCCCTCGGCACTTAACTGCTGTCATTCTCATTCTATGTACATTTATCTCTTCAACTAAATCAGGAGCTCCTTGAAGGGGAAAGCCTCTGGAATCAGGAAGGCCTAGAATGAGAGGGTCTTGGGAGGGGCTACATAACCCTTCCAAGTTGCAGTTTTCTCTCTGAAGAAATAAGAATGCCAGGCTGCAAGGGTGCTGTGTGTACTAAATGAGATATGTTAGGGTGTTTAGCATAGCACTCAGTGTAAGTATTGGAACTCAAAAAATATTTCTTTCACTCTCCTTGTCTGGGTCTACCAAGTTTGCTACTTGTAATTGCACAGACTTCTGCATATAGTGGGTTCACTTATGCATGATTTTCATCTAGAGAGAAACAATAGTATTGTTAGCTCTTTTTTGCTTCCAGGTAAAAGACCATCTCTATACTGAGATACTATGTTGATGAACACATTACTTTTAGACACACAGAAATCAAGGAACAGCTCCAGACAGTTATAGAATAAAGTTTTGAACTAGTCATTTGGAAATGAGCATTTAAAAGAAATACTTTAATCTGTCTGGCAGGTAGAAAAATGCACTAAGATCATCAGTAGGCTAGAAGGTTTTTAGACTACTGGGTTTGAGAAAGTCATCAAACTATAAAAACCCACTAGTGGATGCTACCTGGAATACTTTCTGGGTAAAGCACTAAAAGGAAATGAACTCGCAAGAAGTGTTCTAGAATACTTGAATTTCATCCATAGAAACTGCATTTTTTTTCAACATATTTTCTATATCAGCCCTCAACTGGAATGGGAGCCTTGGGGAGCCTCTCAATTAAGTGAAAGGGAAATACTCAACACATTAGCTTACAACGTCCAGAGGCTGCAAACTGGTGTAATAAACTGTGAACCCACCAACCTGCTTAAAGCAACTGGAATGTGAATGTGTTTAGATGGGCACACATACTGTAGTTTGCAACAGTCCTTATCATTCCCCCTGCACTCCACCTGCTGGCTGGTTTTTCGAGACTAAAGGCCGAGCTTCCAACCCTGAATTAACTAAAAACACAGAGGTCTGGTCTCACTGCATCACACATGTGATTTCCCAGACTCACACAGGGTAAAGCAAACACTCAGCTCTGGGTAGGAGTATTACTACCTCTTTTCATACCTTGTTTAATAAGTTCTTTAATCCTCCCTGGAGTTCCTACACCAAGGTGTACTACACGCTTCTCCAGCAATTTTACCTGCTCCTGGACCTATTTCAAAATGGAAGAGAAGGGAGAAAAGAAGAGTCATTAGAAAGTTCAATCACAGCCCAATTTCAGAGCATTTAATCTAAAAGCTAAACAGCAGAAGTGAAATAGCAAAAGGAGCTACTCCTGTTTAGGGTCAACTTCCAGGGCAAAGAAGGTTAACATCCAGACAGAAGAGGACATCTCCCTAGAAAACTGGTTAAGCCTCAGCTTCTGTACAGGAATATCAGAGCACAGAGGAACGGTGACCGCTGTGGGGACAAAGGCAGGGGATGCAAAGAAAATCAGACTGGGTGTTAAATATGTAAGGAAGGCACCAAAGAACACGCTTGCTAAGGAGATAAGGTAAAGCGGTTGAAGTGAAAAAACTGAGGTCTGGAAGTGGCCCTGAGGCATCACTTCCACTCCTCACCAGGAACCACAGGCCCTCGCTTACCTTTATGTGTTTTGCGAATAATTTCATAACTTTGCTGTCTCCTTTGAATGCAGTCATTGACCTAATGAAAAGAAATAGATTTGCTCATAAGAAAACTCACTCATTCAGGGCCATGCCAACTACTCATGTATTACCCTTTGATTTATTAAAAAGAATATGCACATTTATGTGTGTACATATGTACATATATATGTGCATATACACAAACAAACAGAAATCCTGATTTTCAGCCCATCTCTGGAACAAAAGTGGGGTGGCCTTTACTCAGGCATGCATCTGGGTTGGCTTTTAACTTTCAGAAACAAGGTTAACTTTACTTAGGTTTCCTTGATTACTGAAACATATAGACTTGCCTTTTACCTGTATTAAAATGAAAACCACAGTCTCAATATGGCATCACTCTTGCTAAAAGCTCATGATACTGAACCCAGATTTAATATTTGATCTAACTACAGTTTCCTCTTCTCTCAGAAATGTAATCTTAATCAACCAGTCTGAAATTTCTGGTCAAGCCCCAGTAAGATAACCTATTCTGTGGGGCTCTCCAACCCCCAAAGGAAGCTAAAATCTTGCTGCTTCCTCCTCAACCCCAAAAGATGTTTTGGCCTAAAAATAAGTCATTTTGCTCTCCCCTTGCTCCACCCTTTTTCCAAAAAACCTTCCACTGTACACAACCCCTCAGGGTGCTCTTCTATTAGCTAGATAGGATGCTGCCTAATCCACGAATTGTTGAAAAAGTAGATTTGACCTTTAATTTTCTTGGTTGGATTTTGTTTTTTAACACCTTTAATACAAAAGTTCTATATTTTAGATCCCTGGCAAAGAATTTATCTTCAAACTCTGCAGTATAGTTCTCACCCAAAATTTGGTTGTGAGAATCTTAGCAGTGATGTCAGCCTGTGCTCCCCGGAGCCCAAGGCCATGTACAGAGGTCTGTGTGTGGCTGCCCAGAGGGCTCAGGGTGAGCGGGCTCATGCCCTGCATTCAGAGGAGCCTCCTACTTTTATTGACTTTGCAGAGTGAGTTTATCTGTAAAATTTTATATGTGGAAATGCTTTGGGTATAAATGTGTAAAACTGGGTATAAAAGAATAATCTTCTAGTTGATGTTTGGGATGAGAACATGGGAATGCTGCTCGGAATATTACTCTCCTTTATATATCACTATTATACTTGAGAAATATTACTGACCAGTGGGAATATATGAAGTTTCAAAGTGGTGACTCATTCTACACAAATTCTGTTGCACTTGAGTCTGTACTTATATATGAGCTTTCTCCGTGGCAAAGTTAAATAAGAAGACAATTTAGCGGCCATATTTAATATAGCTTACGGTTCTCAAGAGAACAGGTAATCTTACAAAATTTAGAATTATTCAATAGTCACCTTTATGAATAGGGTTCATTGTGCCTGCTCAGAAATCACCTTTTGCAAATCACCTAACCTTGAAATGGATCATAATATTACTGAAGACACAGAAAAACACTGAGAATTGGCAAATGAAGTACAACAACACGGTGCTTCTATGCCCCTCAGAAAGGCATTTATGTACTCAAATCGATGTGACAACTTGTTTTTAAGAAGCCACCTTCAGGCCAACCCCTTTGCCACTGGTGTTTGAATCTGAAATAAGTTCTGCAGCAGCAGTTTTTTAAACACTGAAAAGTCAATGTGAACTCCTATGATTTCAGAGCCAGCAAGTACAGCTGTCCAAAAGCAGTTGGAGTCTTGAAGATCAATTATGTTTAGAGCAGAAAAAAGGAACACTTCTGTTTTACTGAAAGGGAATTTTACAATTTAATGTGAGTGCCGAGCAGGAAAGAAGGATTTGAAGGACTATTAACAATCATTAAAAACTACTCATGGTCAGATTACTTCATTTAGAAAAACAGAGGCTAAATAACTACCAAGAATCTACTTTGCACTTTAGTGTATTTGATCAAGTTCCTTTTTCTTCAGGACTTGGATTCTTCTTTGTTTTGTCTCTGGTCAAAGCTAAGCAAGAGCCTGGCTCCGGGAGGGGGCTGAGTCCCAGTAAATCCCATTTTACTCAGATGGCTCTTCTTTGAATACTGAATGTTACTACAGATTGAGTGGAAGCCTTTTTGTTTATTCTACAAAAGCTACAGTAAATGAAAAGGTATGTGAAAACACTTAGTAAAGTACCTACAAATTATCTATAAAATGTAATTTTTATATGTAAATTTTTGGTCCATTTGGCATTTTTCTTGGTATTAGAAGTGAGATGTGGATCCAAGTTAATTTTTTCAGATGGCTACCTGGTTGTTCCAATACCAATTATTAAAGTCTATCTTTCCCTACTAATTTGTCACTTTTGCCATATTCTGTACATATACATATGGGTCTACTTATGAACTTATAATTCTGCTCCACTGTTTTGACCTGTCATGCACATGCCAGTTACATACTGTTTTGATTGTTGAGACTTTGCAATATGGCTCTTAAAACAATCTGATGGATACTATAGGCCTTCATTAGCATTCTCTTTTAGAATTTCCACAGCCATTATTTCTTCTGTATTATATGAGTTTAGAACTATTTTATCTAGTTTAAAAAACAACTTTATAGAAGTTTCATTGGAAATCTGTAAAATTTGTAGATTATTCTAGGTAAACAGATATATTTACATCAAATTTTC
This sequence comes from Redunca redunca, assembly GCA_006410935.1. Classification (NCBI taxonomy): domain Eukaryota; kingdom Metazoa; phylum Chordata; class Mammalia; order Artiodactyla; family Bovidae; genus Redunca; species Redunca redunca. The sequence continues at coordinate 217,914 of SJYQ01000745.1, forward strand.
CAATTTAACAACATGGTTCACCTTTCTGTTTAAGATGTTTTGCATCCCTTGTGTAATATTTTCTTCATCTAAATTTTGAGAGTTTTATGCATTGGTGTTCTATTTTTTCTTGTTATATGGTTTTAAATTAGATCTTTTCTTTCATTTATTTCTCCAAATTGGTTATTGCCTGTATAATCTCCCAGCTTTTTCCCTTGCCCTCTACAAAGTGTGTTCTCCACACAGGAGCCGGAGTGAACCTTTAGAATAATAATTCAGATCATGTGACTCCTCTGCTCAAATTCTCTAACGGCACTCCATCTCAGGGCCTTTTGTATCTACTATGCCCTCTGCCTGGAACACTCTTCTCCCAGACATCTGCTTGGCATTCTCATTCACTGTGTTCAACTCTCTGTCCAAATGTCAGTCTCCTAAGAGAGGTTTTCTGAAATTATCCTTTTAAAAGCAGCCCCCATTCTCTTCTATTCCTTTGCCATGATTTGTTTTTTTTCTTACATAACTTATCACTACTTGACATTATAATGTGTATTTTATTTGTTTATCATGTCTCCCTCACTGGAGAGTAAGTTCCAGGAGAGAGAAGACTCTGTGTATTTCCTTCATTGCTACATTGCCAGCAAATAGAACGTATCAGCTTGGCATATATCGGTTACTCAGAAAACATTCACGAAATAGAACAGGTGAAGCTTCCAACCTAATGAGCTCCAGAGCTCGGATGGCAGAGCCACAGATAATCAGCATCAGGACTGATTTCTTCTCACTGTGGTTTTTCCGAAGTTTCACCCATTTGGGGCAGACTGAAAAAAGACCATAAGGAAAACGTCACCCTATGCATAGCAAAATGAGGCTCCAGAGTTGAACACTGTCCAGTTACTTCACTATTATTTAATACAGAGAGCATTGTTCAGATACTATTCTCTGGTTATGCTAGACATTAAAATGGAACATCATTAATTTATACTACAAAACATAAAATATGCTAAGTAACTAAATGTGACCAGCTTTAGGACTAAGTAAAAAAAGTTTGTACAAAAAAGAAAAAAAAGACAAAGAAAACTTAATAACCAGTGAGACTGATTCTATTATTACCTGCATTTACATTTGTTGTATTTGAGGCTAAGGAAGGTTTATGAACTCAAGTTGAGTGTCATCAGAATTGGTTAGAATGTGAAAAAAGAATATTAAATTACTGTATCTAAACTAGTTCATTATTGGTCACAATAAATGACTATCTAGCATGAGTAATCTAATTATTACTGCCTACATACAATGAAAAAGACAAAGTCAGACCGAGCAGTAGCCATGGTCTGAGTTCTGAACATGAGAACAGAATTTCAGAATCTCAGAGTTGGGGTCAAGATCATAGTCCCACTTCCTTGTCTTTCAGATACCAAAATAGAGTCTTGGAGGAGTCCTCAGTAACTTGCGCCAAGTCAAACATCAAATTGATGGGGTACTTGGGACGAGAACACTAATATAATTCTCTGGATTCCAAGAGCAATACATCTAATGTGCTGTACAACAAAAACAAGACCAAAACTCAAATCCCCCAAACCAGAGAAAAACAAGAAAAAATTAAAGTAAATAAAAATTAATATCAAGATGGACCTAAAAAACATTAATTTAAAATCCACTTAGGATGGAAACTTCATTTTAAATTTGAAGTTTTAGAAGTTTTTATTTTAAAGAGACAAACCTCATGTTTTAATGGAAATAACAATTTGATGAATAGTTTTTTAAAAAATGAGTTTACTTACCTTCTTTTAGATATGAAGAAAGACTGTGAGTTAAATCATTGGCCTTGAGGAAGCAGGAGTCTAGAAATATGAGAAGCATACTTTGTAGAGGATTTTGCAAACACACACTCGAAACATTAAATGTGAATGATGTATTCTTGAACAGGTTGTACAACATTAATAAGTTGAGGACTCATTTATTTT
>SJYQ01000745.1:220948-234382 GCA_006410935.1 Redunca redunca
TAATACTCCATTGTGTATATGTACCACAGCTTTCTTATCCATTCGTCTGCTGATGGACATCTAGGTTGCTTCCATGTCTTGGCTATTATAAACAGTGCTGTGATGAACATTGGGTACACATGTCTCTTTCAATTCTGGTTTCCTCGGTGTGTATGCCGAGCAGTGGGATTGCTGGGTCATAAGGCAGTTCTATTTCCAGTTTTTTAAGGAATCTCCACACTGTTCTCCATAGTGGCTGTACTAGTTTGCATTCCCACCAAGAGTGTAAGAGGGCTCCCTTTTCTCCACACCCTCTCCAGCATTTATTGCTTGTAGACTTTTGGATAGCAGCCATTCTGACTGGCGTGAAATGGTATCTCATTGTGGTTTTGATTTGCATTTCTCTGATAATGAGTGACCTAAACAGACATTTCTCCAAAGAAGACTGCCCATCATTTTTTAGAGTAGTGAAATAGAAGCTTGTTGTACATTCAGTGGACTAATGAAACATTTTTATTTTCAAATCCACGGAAATAGGCAATATACAAAGGTAAAGCTGAAACAGCTAACGGATCTTTGTGGAGATACCCAAACTCACCAGTCACCGTAGACATGCAAATTAATATAAGATGAGATAACATTTTGCATATACATTAGAATGGCAATTGTAAAAAAGATGTATGATCTACCAAGTATTGCTGAGAAGGTAGGATGATGGAAATTCTTGGGAACTACTGGTGAAGTATAAAGTGGTATTGCTATGCTGGATAGTAATAAAATTAAGGTGTACATCATGAAGAAAGCTGAGCGCCGAAGAATTGATGCTTTTGAACTGTGGTGTTGGAGAAGACTCTTGAGAGTTCCTTGGACTGCAAGGAGATCCAACCAGTCCATCCTAAAGGAGATCAGTCCTGGGTGTTCATTGGAAGGACTGATGTTAAAGCTGAAACTCCAATACTTTGGCCACCTCATGAGAAGAGTTGACTCATTGGAAAAGACTCTGATGCTGGGAGGGATTGGGGGCAGGAAGAGAAGGGGGTGACGGAGGATGAGATGGCTGGATGGCATCATTGACTCGATGGACATTGGTTTGGGTGAAATCTGGGAGTTGGTGATGGACAGGGAGGCCTGGCGTGCTGTAATTCATGGGGTTGCAGAGTCGGACACGACTGAGCTACTGAACTGAACTGAACTGATATCCCTATGAACCCAGGATTACATTCCTGGAATGTAATGGAAAGAAAGAAACATTATGGAAAGAAATTCTCATGTAGTCTATAAAGACAGACTCAAAACATTCATACAAGTATTATTTGTAATGCTGGAGAACTAGAAGCAACCTAAACATCCATACAGGAGAAAATGCATGAACAATAAGTGGTAGATGAAATCACTGGAATACTATGTAGCATTTTAGAAGCAATGAACTACATGTACATAAAGCTATACAGGTGTCCTGAAAAAGTGTTCAGGGAGGATAGAGAATGAGAGGTGCAGCACAACTTCATTTAAATAAATTGTAAAAAGTTTCCACATGAAACAATACGACATATGCATATTAAAAAATGAACAGTAACTCATTAGAGTTGATGCCTATGGAGAAAGGAAATTGGAGTGTGGGTGGGGAAGAGCAGGAATAATACATCAAAATACAACATTAACTCAACAGAGCACAACAACACAGTGAAAGACAATGAAACAAACTGCAATAAAACACAGGGGCCTTGATCCACCAATGATGATCATGGTCTAGCAACTAAGTAGTATTATTAACTCTGTACCTAAGATGTGTAAAAAAGCATGTCTATCATCCAAACTCTTTATACCAGAAGAAGTCTGTCTATAAATACATCAGAGTGTTAGGGAGTAAACTATTACTGAATGAAATGAGACTTATGTCATGAACCCAGTGCATACAAATTCACAGTATGTGAGTAACTTCAAAGATGTTGCCCTCTATATCCTGTTGTAGAGCCTCTGATGATCTTTAAAATTATAATCTCCCAAGTCTGGATATGATCAGACTCGCCTGCAGAGCATTACAATAGATACAGATTCCTGGCATGGAGTCCCCTTGGCACAGTAAGTCAGAATTCCTTAGGGCTGGGCCTGGGAATTTGCTTTTTAAGTTCCTGGGTGATTCAGTTGCTTACAGGCATTTAGCACTGATCTGAACTACAATGCAGGTCTCAGGAGGACAGCTGAGTTAGCTCTAAGTGATTCTTGCTTCAAAACTCTAATTAAGTTCCCATGTATATGACATTAACAATGTACAGTGCACAGTATTAATTGAAAAGACATGTTCCTTCCCTACAGACACAAACAACTTGCAAACCACAACCAAGTCAGACACTGGGTAAACTAAATAGGAACAATATTTTATTACTTATATCCATATAAGTAATATATGCCCCTTCCTGAGACTGTTCTGATAACCGATGGCATGTCCCTCCTTCAAATAACAGAGACCTCCTCTCTGTCTCGGCCCTGACAGTGTAGTGATGGGCCTTTTCTCTAAAACCTTCCTATGATGTTTTCGTACACTGTGACTCAGAATGGCCTAATTTCTTAACTAAAAATGAAAACCTGTTCCTTTTGTCTACAACAGTCTTCTCTTAACATATTTTAAATATTTTCCCCTAAGTCAATCACAACCACATATTCTTACCTAACTATATTATTGAACTCTAATGATGATATAATATAAACTCACTATGGAACTCAAGTGACTCCTTAAAGATTTCTTCTGACTTTTGACTCTCTGCAATTCTAACAAAGAACTAGAAGGGAAAATTGACTGCTGAGTCACAGTGAAATCAAACTTCAGTTAAACCTTGAAGAGGCTTTGTTATAGCACCTGGTTCCTGAGATAGAGGAGTCAGGAGGAGCTCTTCTCCTGAGGAGCTGCTGTGCTTAGAAGAGTCATCTCTAATTGCTATTGGGGTTTCTGAGCTCAGTAAGTAGGAAACTTCAGGACTCACTCATATAGAAATGAGTTTCTTCAATTCTCTACAGGGCATTTCTTTCGGAAAAGGAACAGACAGGGGAACTGGTGTCTCCAATCCAGTGCGCGTTAAAAAAAAACATGCACACATCATTTTATGAAAGAATTATAAAAATTCAGGGAATGGGCTGTTTTTCAGCTTCTCAAATCTCTAGAAAGTATAAAGTTGTAATGGAAAAAGGAAATCAAGCCACCTTTGACTTTTTCCAAAAGCAGTGTTAGATATTCCTAGTAGTCTACAGATAGCTCATCTGAAGCAGTGGTGCCTGACATTTTGTGGTTTGATTTTATGACATCTATTTTCTTCAGTCTCAGAACAAAAGAGTAATAGATTATGTCATTATTTTGAAATTCATTAAAATTTGTTTTTAAAAGAATTTTCCAATATTTTTAACTTAATTATAAATATTCTAAGGCAGTAGATCTCATTTAATAGTATACTTAAGAATCATATGAGGTGAGGTATAATCCTTGCTAAAAACTGTAGAATTTTGTTCATATCTTTAGATGGTTTACTTGAGAAAGTCTTGGTTGGAAGCTAAAATACTACCCTAAAAGCAGAACAATGACTAGATATCCACGATGAGGGCAACAACAGAACTAAAATGTTATTAATGCTAAGGTTCTTGTCTATAAAGGATGAGTAAATTAATCACCTGTACTTTTAAATGTGTGCTTTATTTTTATTTAACTTCTATCCTCATTAAAGATTCTTATTCACTGAAAAATCTGCCCCCAAAACACACCCACTACCTTTGCAGTAAAAAAATTTACCAATCTATTAGATTGAACAAATACCATTTAGCATCTTAATGAAGAAATCATCCAACAGTTAAAAATGATAAGGTTCAGGAAAGGAGTACTAGCACATGGAAAACACATTCATTAGAGGGAAGAACAACAGGAAGGCTGGTTGTACCTGGTAGGGTTAGTTCTTCTAATTCAATCACTGAGCGACTGCTGCTGTAATAGTCCTTCATCAGCTTCTGCAGGTCTTCAGGTGTCCCTGGTTTTGGCTCTGATTTTGCAAGAATATCAGTAATTTTCTTCTGATGAGAAAGAAGTAAAAATGGGAAGACAGATTTTCAGAGTGGCATTTGGCTGAGGACAGGTTGATTCCTCTGGCATTTAAACTGTAAATAGCTTCTGGTGATGGCCAAGCATGAATGGGAGTTCTAATAAATACACTTGAGAAAACTTGAAAGATACTTTTTAGACATAACTACTGCTTTGAAAAGTGGATGATCTAAATAATCCTGGTTATTTCGAGTTGCAGCAGGTTCCTCTCGAGTTACGACAGGGACTTCGGGGACCTGCTCGTGTGGCCTCACGAAAGGCCAGTCTCCATGCGAGGTGCGAGGGGCCTCTCAGGAATCCTTTCCAGTCGGTGACTGGTTCAAAGTCCACGTCTGGACTATTAAACCTTGGTCTAAGATTTCTAGGAGAATTACAAAGTTTGCAGGAGTCTATAATATGTACTGCTGCTGCTAAGTCGCTTCAGTCATGTCCAACTCTGTGCGACCCCATAGACGGCTGCCCACCAGGCTCCCCCATCCCTGGGATTCTCCAGGCATTTTCTGTTAAAAGTCAATAAGTGTTTATTTTATTTTTTGATTCTTTCACTTACTTGTGTTATATACAGAGCTTGCAGTCAGTGTGATACTATTTCTTTAAAAACTGTTACTGATATTTGCATTATGCCCAGGCATGTGGTCAGTTTCTGTAAATGATCCTTGTGGGGTTTTTGTTTCTTTTTTAGAATTTTTATTTATTTTACTATTTATTTATTTATTTTGGCCATGCTGGGTTTTCATTGCTGCATAGGCTTTTCTCTAGTCGTAGCAAGCAGGGGCTACTTTCTAGTTGCAGTGTGCAGGCTTCTCACTGTGGTGACTTCTCTTTTTGTGGAGTGTGGGCTAGGGTGCTCAGGCTTCAGTAGTTGCTGCACATAAGCTGAGTAGTTGCACCTCCCGGGCTCTGGAGCACAGACTCAACAGTTGTGGCACGTGGGCTTAGTTGCTTTGCGACAAGTGAGATCTTCCTGGATCAGGGACTGAACCCGTGTCTCCTGTACTGGCAGGTGGATTCTTTAATCACTGAGCCACCTAGGGCTTCCCTGATGGCTCAGATGGTAAAGAATCTGCCTGCAATATGGGAGACCTGGGTTTGACCCCTGGTTCAGAAGATCCCCTGGAGAAGGAAATGGCTACCCACTTCAGTACTCTTGCCTGGAGAACTCCATGGACAGAGGAGCCTGGTGGGCTACAGTGCATTGGGTTGCAAATAGTTGGACATGACTGAGCAACTATGACTTTCACCAAGGAAGTCCTAAAAGTTAGTAAATCTTGTTGCTTATGGAAACCCCTTTCTAAGCTTCAGACAATGTATATTCCTGGGAGAGTAGAATTTGAGAATTTCTTGTGTAACCTGGATCTTAAGGCATTGAGTTTCAGTTTGGATTTCTGGGATTCGAGAGCTGCAGGAGTAATCTCAGCAAAGGCGCACACTGAAAAAGGGCACTTAAGACCCTCGATGCTCAAGTCTTGGGAGAGACATCTCAAACTGGCCCCATGAAAAGCAGAACAGGAAATGCTCTACAACATCTATTTTGATTTGGATTTATTTGTGTAGCATATACTAAATGCCTGCAATGTACTAGGAACATAAATTGTTCATTTAACTTTCATCATGAATTTCCCTTCTTATATCTTTCTAATATTTCACCAAAAATTCAGAAAGGCCCTTCCTTGCTTCCTACACCACCTTTTACCCCCTCCGTCCATACCATGTTCCTTTTCATACCACTGCCAAGAACAAAGCTCTGTCAAATGAAGCAACTTTACAAAAAAAAAATATGTCATCAGTGGGCACATTTCAGCATGACCTCAGCCAAGGCTAAACTATCTAGCTAGAGTTCTGACCTTGAGCCCCAAGAACGTAACACTCTTGAGGCTATTAGTGTACAAACTATCAAAGAGAAGTTAAAAGTCATTTCTTTAAGGACTTGCCAAACCTCAGCCAATTTGGCATCTCCCATCTTCCTATTTGGCCATATGCAGGAAAACATAGGCACACACATTCTTAGTTTTCTAAAAGCTTGCTGTTAAGTAATTGGTTTGCATCCATCTTCTTTCCTCTAATCCCAATCATGTTTCCTCTGCTGACTACAGCAGTAGACCCTTCTTGGCAGGGAAAGAATTACACTGCTGTTTTCACAACAGTGGTAGAAGGTCAAAGCTAACCACACTTTCTTCAAGGCTGAGCCATAAGAAAGTCTGTTTAGGAGCAACAGAGTTTCCCATATGTTCACAGGCAAGTCTGAAAATGCAAGGGTAGTCTTTTGCTTTAAATTATGGTTCAAACTTAGAGTCAGAAATGCCTTATACTTACACTACTTTCATCTGCTTAATCTTTTCTTATTAATACTCTAAGATATAAGATTTTTAAAAAATGAAATGGTTAAGAAAAGAAGGTTGGTAAATTTCTTTTCTTGGATAAATCCAGAGGGGCCAGAGGGCAGGACAGCTCTGGGCCCCTTCTAGAATTAGAAACCCATGTCTGACTTCTAACCACAGTGAAAACACAGGGTAACAAAGATGCCTGGTAATCCACAAGACTGAAATAGGAATTTGAAGAATTTATTTTTAGCTCCAGCAAAAACACTTATTACTAGTGACCTTAAGAGAGTCACCAAAGCTCAATGTGTTTTACAACTTTTGCATCTCTAAAGTGGGGATTATAATAACTGCCTCATCAAAGTACGTGATATAACAATGTGATGAAAAAAAAAAGAAAAAACAAACAACAAAAAAAACAATGTGATGAAAACCATGCAGGGCGACACCACTGTAAAAAATAAGTAATATTACCTTTTTCTTCTTCCTGGTCTTGGTGGCATCTTCATTTGTTTCCTTTGGTTGTATCAAGAAACATTCTTTAGGCTATAAAGAAACATAAATGAAAAAACTTTCATCTTAGCATGATGAGCCATTCCCTGGTGGCTCAGCTGGTAAAGAATCTGCCTGCAGTGTGGTAGCCCTGCATTTGATCCCTGGGTGAGGAAGAGCCCCGGGAGAAGGGAACAGTTATCCACTCCAGTACTCTGGCTGGATTTCTGGAGAATTCCATGGACTGTATAGTACATGGAGTTGCAAAGAGTCAGACACAACTGAGCCACTTTCACTTCACTTAGCATGATGAGGTGTCAACTAATGGTATGAATCCCAAAGTACCTATTGTCATGCATGTATTCTTCAGAATATCTTGGTAATATGGACAAAGAAATGTTGCAACATCTACTATTTTGCAGGGGCTGGCTAAGAGAATTTGTAAAAGTGAGAAAGTACAGATGACCTAAGACAGGAAAATCTATGAACAAAGGTCAAACTGTGTGAGTGAGTGAATATATGTTTTGAGGTGGTGGGGCAGGGTATTAAAAGTGGAAGACAGTGGCCAGATTTGTAAAATATAGGCAGGAAGAGATATGGTTAAAATTAAGATGTAGTAAAAATGAAAGTCTTTGACTAGCATGACTGGTGTGGTCTATGAACTAGCAACGTGTGAGACTGTATTTCCAAGTCACTGACTTATCATTTTGTTATCCATTCCTTTCCTCTTCTCAATAGGCATAGAAAATCTGAAGTAGGATATATTTACTTACATTTTTATAAAACCAGCTGCACCAAATGCCTTATCTATAGTGACTACAAAATGAATGTTTCTGCTAATGGTCTGACAAAAGTCTCAGCACCATGGCATCCTGAGTAATTGATTTTGCCTGTTGCCTTGACCCGAGTACCCTATACAGTTTAGTGCTATTTTTACCCTAAGGGTTTTTTTTTTAAGTGTAGAAAAACAGGAAATTTGGGCTAAGACTTTGATTTATAAAATGGAATGCTTCAAATTCCATATTTATTAATCATAAGCAGTTGTATAAAATGTTTCCTGTGTTGGATCTTTTATGCAACATTTTCAAACCAGTTGCCAAGTAAGATATAAAATGTAAGTGAAAACTTATTCCAAGTTTTTTTCTTCATTGAGTTTCCATTCTAACTAGAGAGTACTCAGTTTTAGCTGGTAAACTACTAACTAAAGCAATCTTGTCTCCACTGGTTCTGTTTAAAATGATTACAGATGAAGCTTTCTATTAAAGTTTGCAGACAGTCTGAAGATTAAGAATGCCTATGGCCTGAAGCCAGAGAAATATAAAGCTACATAATTTCTTCAAGACATGGGGCCAGGACCAGCAGTTTCTAGACTCTTTTTCAGTGGTAGAGAAGTAGATTCAAATGAGAATCTTGAAATCTCAGCTGCTTCTTAGTTAAAACAAAAACCCTGCAAAGTACAAATGTATCATAGCCAAAGAAAGAAAGATATTATGATCTCTCTTATTTAGAAAGTTAAACTGTCTTGTAGATGCAGATACACTCTAATTTGACACCAATCAGAACCGGGGCCATGGCCGCTAGTATGTCACAGAAGCTGCCAGACAGTCCTAAGAGTCCAGTTACAGATCAGGTCAGCATCGGCTTATGCTCCTGAGGCAAAGCCTGCATACAGTTAGTAGATCCCTAGATGCCTCAAGGCATACTGCAGTATCTTGTCACCAGTAGCAAGGTTTTGGGGAAGCAAATGTAGAATCTATTTCATTTCCCTATTTAGCAAATGGAGGTGCTCTCTGAGTGAATGTTCACTGTGTGCAGATGTATTCATGTTAGGTTTACAAAGCTAATTAAACACAACAGAAATTAAATGTGGAAATGAGCTCAGTATAAGGACATGGATTCTCCAATTCCAGAAGGAAAAAAAAAATCAACAATTCTGAATCATGCAAAGGAAAAAAAAAGGCTTGAAAATTGCTTTTGTCAAGATTCTGTATATTAGGTTCAAATTCTTACATCATCTTAAAGGAAAAACAGTATGATATTTATTTTCTGGGAGCAGTTATTTTAGCTGGCTGCAGTAGGATGCTAAGGAAGATGCAAGTTTATGGGGTCAATTTCCATAGAAGTAAGATGATTTCATGAAGAAATACAAATCCCACAGTACTGAAACTTCTTAAACTTTGCTAACTGCATTACAAATGCTGATGTTTACCCTCAGAGAGATGAAGTAAGAAGATGAAGAAGCACCACAGCCAGCCAGCTAACCATTTATAGAATCAATTTCAACAGTATTTGTCTTTGGCAGGTAGTAAGTAATGTCATTTCTTTATGCAGTGATTTTTAAAATATGTACCTGGAGTATGAAGTTAAAGATTTAGAAGAATCATATTTGCCCCAAAACATTTAACAGAAAAACTTATTAAGCATTTAGAAAAGCAATTAATTGGGGGTATGTTTTCAGTTACCTAAAGTGTCAAAAATTATATTCTTTAAGAATGAGGCTTCTGGTTTTAACCATGGCAAATCATTTTCAAAACACTACTAAAATGAAAATAAAGGAAACTGAAAAGATATAAATCTATAAGGACCAAGAAACCAGAAGAGAGGACAACAGTAGTGGAGAGATTTCAACAATTTTTTGAAAAATGGAAAGTGGCTGAAACTGGATGGATGCTATTTAGCAGAGGGAAAGAGACAGCTAGGCCCTGGGTTTCTAGAGAGTTGGCAGCTAGCAATAAGTGTGTCTGTTTCACCTACTGGGCCCTGAAAAGGTTGAGTAGTGGGTGGTACAGGGTACTACCGAGTGGAAAGGGCTTGAAGTAAAAAGAGACTGGATGAAAGTTTAAAATGATTTAAACTTTTAAAAATGATTTGCCTCCTTCCTACTCCCATCTGGCTCTGTCTTCTGTCCAGGCAGCCAAGCAATTATCCTATTACTGCTTCCTCTCATCTTGCTCTTCCTGAGAGAAGACTGGAGATTTATGCTCTGGAGAGAATAAGACCAAGAAGTCTAGCACAGGGGAGACAGGGCAGAGACTGAGACTCATCTCTTTTTCTTGTTCCTCTTTCGGGATGTCTCAAGCCAGGTTATACAGCTACAGGCAGGAGACTACTGAATTCTTCTCTGGAAAAATAAAATAACCTAAGACAAATGCCACAAGAGAGTGACTTTGGGGGTTCCATAGTAAAAGTCCTGCTTTCTTATCATATCACCCTACCAAGAGGTCTACTAATTGACAAGTCCCATTTATGCACAAAAGTTTTCCATCAACTTTTTAGCATATCTCTCTTCAATATGACTAGACAGCTAAAGTTAATCAGACATCTAAGGAAAATCTCTAACATGAGAGCAAATAAACAAAAAGAAAAAGAACCCCAAGGAAACAAATTATAATTACAATACTATTCTTAGAAGTACAATTACAAACAAAATGATTAAAATGATTCAAAACAATTACAATTATATTCACAGAGAGATGAGGGAAGAATTTCCAGCTATGAAACAAAACCAGGATGCTATACACAAGGGAAAAAAATCAGAAAAAAATTAAACATTAAAACAAATAAGAAAGTTGGAGTAAAAATACAGGAGGAAGGCTTGAAGTAGAAAAATCTTCTAGAAAGATGAAAAATAATAAGAAAAAAGTACTAACAAAATTAGAGAATCAGCTTGAGAGAGTCAACATGACAATAAGTGGGAAAGAAGTGATTAAAAAAAAAGAAAAACTTTCCAGAACTAAAAGAAACTTTCTAGAACATGAAACTGCAAATTCAAAATCCATTAAGTATACAGTACAATGGATAAGAAAAATACCCACACTAAGGAAAATTACTATGAAATTTCACATCATGGACAAACAAAAGACTAAGAACTTCAAAAGAAAAACAGTAACATAAATAGTAAAAAGGTCAAAGAAAATAATAGTGTCAGACCTTGCAACAACAGTAATGAAAGCCAGAACTCAGTGGGACAAAGCTTTCAAAATTATGGGGAAAATTTATTTGCAAATTATAGATTGTTTTATACCCAGAAAAACTATCAGTCAAGCTAAAAGGAAAATGTTTAGATTTTGGTAAACATTCTCAGATATTTAAGGTCTCAAAAAATTTACTTCCTACTTGCAGATACTAAAGGCTCTATTCCAGCACAGTAAAGGGCTAAATTAAGAAAGAGGATGATACAGGATTCAGTAAATAGAGAGACCAATCCAGAAGACAACTGAGGGAATAGCAAAGAGAAATCTCAGTTGCTCTGCAAGTCTAGCAAATAACCAATTCCAAGTGGAAAAAAAAGTGTGGAGATGCATAGGAAAGAACAATAACTGTTCTACTTGAGCATATGGAAAATATTATTTATGGGCATGTGGAAGAGATGTTGTAACATATGGGAGCAATTAACAATAGGAACACAGCAAGTCAGGCAAATGAAGAAATGAGGTAATTATTAATGCCATGAAAATAAACAGCTGTATAAGAAAGTAGAGATGATTATAGCTTCTCTTTTTCTCGGCATTGAACAGTGTTTCCATGGTCATAATAATGAAAGAGTGACAACTGTTCTAACCAAAATGTAATACTGTGTTGGCAGAGGAGGTAGCAGTTGGAGAGGGAATAGGGCATAGATGACAGGATTATGTCTTTGTATGCCACTTCAGGAAGATAATGTCAAAAATTGGGAAATCAAGAAACTGCAATATAAAATATAAGGTAGCAAATAAGAAAAACAGCTGAAGACTGAGAGTGGTTGCCACTGAGGAAAGGCTTAGATAAGAGAAGGGAAGAAGACTGCTGTCTTACCACTAAAAACCTTTAATCGTCGTCATCATTGTCGTGAAGTCACTCAGCTGTGTCCAACACTTTGCAACCCCATGGACTATAGCCTACCAGGCTCCCCACTCCATGGGATTCTTCAGGCCAAAGTACTTAAGTGGGTTGCCATTTCCTTCTCCAGGGGATCTTCCCAGTCCAGGGATCAAACCTGGGTCTCCTGCATTCTAGGCAGACGTTCTAACCTCTGAGCCACCAGGGAAGCGGCAAAAAAACCTCTAATAGTGTTCAATTATTGCTTTGGTAAAAAGATAAAATTTATAACAAATTTTATAACAAAAACAAGCATGTTCACTGTAAAAATTAAGACAACTTAGGGACCTCCTTCATGGTCCAGTGATTAGGAATCCGCCTGCCAAAGTGGGGGACATGGGTTCAATCCCTGGTCCGGGAAGATTCCACATGTCGTGGGGCAACTAAGCCTGTGTGTCATGAGTGAGCCCTCAGCTCTAGAGACTGTGCCCCATAACAGCCAGAAGCCACTTCGATGAGAAGCCCACACACCTTGGCTAGAGAAAGCCTATGTGCAGCAATGAAGACCCAGCACACCCAAAAATAAATAAAATAAATGAGTAAATAAAGAAAATATTTAAAAAACAAGCAACTTAGAACTGCTTATTTGGTTTGGTCAAAAGTCATTCAATACACACTCACCAAAATGTTCAAATAAAAAGATTGATAACTCCAAAAGTTGAGAAGAGAATAAGGCAAGTAAAACTAATACACTGACAGTGGAAGTGGAAAAATGGAACACTCAGTTTTGAAAAAAAGTCTAGCAGTTTGTACAAAACTAAATATGATCCAGCAGTTCTATTCCTATGTGTTTACTCAAGAGGAATAAAGATTTATGTTAACAAAAAGGCTTGTATATGAATGTTGATTACAGATTTATTCATAATAGACCCTAAAAAGAAATAGTCACAGGCATCCATTAATAGAAGAATGGATAATAAACTGTGACACATTCATGTAATTGAATATTATTTAGTGTTATGGACTGAATTGTGACCCCCATAATTTATATGCTGAAGCCCTAATCCCTAATGTGACCATATTTGGAGATAGGGCCTTTTAAGAGGCAATTAAAGATAAAGAGATCATAGAGATGAGGTCATAATCCAGCAGGACTTGTGTCTTTGCAGGAGGAGGAAAAGACACCAGGAATGTACATACACAGAGAAAGACCACATGAGGACACAGTGAAAAGGCAGCCATTTACAAGCCAAAGAGCAAAGCATCAGGAGGAACCACACCTGTCAATACCTTGACCATGGACTTCCACCTTCCAAAACTGTGAGAAATAAAACTGTTGTTTACACCTCCCAGGCACTTTGTTATGACAGCACTACAGACTAATACACTCAGCAAAACAAAAGAGAAGAGAAAACAAAGACCACTATCATCAACACAGATGAATCTAAATAATATTGTGCTGAATAAAAGACATCTAGAGCCAGAGTGTACCCTGTGTGATTTAATTTGTGTGAAATTCTAGAAAAAGGAAAACTAATTTTGGGGGAAAACATCAGAACAATGGTTGCCTCAGGGGCAAGCAGTTTTGAAGAAGACATTTGACACTTCTGTATTTTTTTGTATGTTAACTTTACTTTGGACTCTGTGGGAGAGGGAGAGGGTGGAATGATTTGGGAGAATGGCATTGAAACGTGTATACTATCATGTAAGAAACGAATCGCCAGTCTAGGTTCGATACAGGATACAGGATGCTTGGGGCTGCTGCAC
>SJYQ01000745.1:234491-319888 GCA_006410935.1 Redunca redunca
ATACATATGTTCAATATTTATTTTAAAGTAAATATTGAACTTTAAAAAATAATATGCATGCTGAAGCATCTGAGCGGATTGTACTGATTTTGCAAATTACTTTGAAATGTATCAAAAATAAGGTAATAGATGGATAGTATCTGAGCACACTGTTCAAAACTTTTGGACAGAGACACAATCACATAAGAAATCTTGAAAGGGAATTCCCTGGCAGTTCAGTGGTTAGGAGTCTGTACTTTAACTTCTGAGGGCCCAGGTTTGATACCTGGTCAAGGAACTAGGGGAGAAGGAAATGGCAACCCACTCCAGTACTCTTGCCTGGAAAAATCCCATGGATGGAGGAGCCTGGTAGGCTACAGTCCATGACGTTGCTAAGAGTAGGACACAACTGAGTGACTTCACTTTCACTTTTCACTTTTATACATTGGAGAAGGAAATGGCAACCCACTCCAGTATTCTTGCCTGGAGAATCCCAGGGACAGAGGAGCCTGGTGGGCTGCCGTCTATGGGGTTGCACAGAGTTGAACATGACTGAAGTGACTTAGCAGCAGCAGCAGCAGTAAGGAACTAGGGTCCCACAAGCTCCACGTCGCAGCCAAACTAACAAACAAAATTCTTTAAAGAAATTAAAGGTGTGCCTTGGCAATTCTCTCAAACACAAGTCTAGGAAGTTTAAGGGGTCTTGTCCAGTAATTGTCTCAGCTGAGGCCCAAGATACAGAAGGCTTTATCTGAGTCTGTTTCTGTTTTGTAAGTTCATTTGTATCATTTCTTTTTAGATTCCACATATAAGGGATGCCATACGATATTTCTCCTTCTCTGTCTGATTTATTTCACTCAGTATGACACTCTCTAGGTCTATTCATGTTGCTGCAAATGACATTATTTCATTCTTTTTAATGGCAGAGTAATATTCCATTGCATAGTACATGGAACTCTACTCAATGTTATGTGCCAGCTTGGATGGGAGTTGGGTTTAGCGGGCAATGGACACATGTATATGTATGGTTGGGTCCCTTTGGTGTTCACCAGAAACTACAAACATTGTTAATTGGCTATATCTCAATACAAAATGGGCTTCCCTTGTGGCTCAGCTGATAAAGAATCTGCCTGTAATGTGGGAAACCTGGGATCGATCCCTGGGTTGGGAAGATCCCCTGGAGAAGGGAAAGGCTAGTCACTCTAGTATTCTGGCCTAGAGAATTCCATGGACTGTATAGTCCATGGGGTCACAAAGAGTTGGACATGACTGAGCAAATTTCACTTCACTTTGATACAAAATAAAAAGGTTAAAGTTTGGGGCGGGGTGGGGGGAGGGAAGATGGTTTATCAGGAAAAGATTTGTGGGTGTGACTTCTGCCTAATAGAATAAATCCCCAGAAGAATCATAGAAAACCCACAAAATTCCTAAAGTAGTTATATCTTCAGAAACTGAGATCAGAGATGAACCCTCAGATTTCTATTGTCAAGAAGCAAGCTGAAAGAGCTGCTTAGTTGCAAATACATGTTACCTTTCATTTTTTTTTTTTTTAAAGAGAGGATGACTCAAAGGACAGAACAAGAACCCAAAGAGCAGAGCCAAGAACCATAAGACCTTGAGCCTTAAGACTTAATCAAGAAACTCCCAACACTTTCTGAATGTTGTGGACCAATGACTCTGTTCCTCTGGTTTGAACAGAAATGTCTATAAAGTCATCCAGTGTTTGTCTTACTGCTTGGTGTTGGATACATAGAGGTTACATTACTTGTCTCTTTAGTTACACAGGTTGAGAAGAAATATACTCAAAGAGCTATACTTAAGGGATTAAATCCAAGGAACCTCAACTGCACGTGGACTTGATCTATACAGTGAAGTTCTGGGCACTGAACTCATGCTGTAATGGCATGAGGTTTTTGCAGCCCTGGGAGAGGTGAGCATATTCTGTACATGTAGTAGTAGCAGTGTTAGTCGCTCAGTCGTGTCTGACTCTTTCCGACTGTATGGACTGCAGTCCGCCAGGCTCCTCTGTCCATGGGATTCTCCAAGCAAGAATACTGGGTTGCCACGCCCTCCTCCAGGGGATCTTCCCAACCCAGGGATTGAAACAAGGTCTCCTGCAATGCAGGCGGATTCTTTACCATCTGAGCTGAGCTACAGGGAAGAACCATTCTGCATATGGGAGGGATGTAAATCACTAGGGGTCAGAGGGCAGACTGTACCCAGACCCCAGGCTGCTGCTGCTGCTGCTGCTAAGTCACTTCAGTCGTGTCCGACTCTGTGTGATCCCATAGATGGCATCCCACCAGGCTCCCTCATCCCTGGGATTCACCAGGCAAGAACACCGGAGTGGGTTGCCATTTCCTTCTCCAATGCATGAAAGTGAAAAGTGAAAGTGAAGTCGCTCAGTCGTGTCAGACTAGTGAACATTATATCCTGGTATTCATCCCCTCCTCTTAAAAGGGGATCAGATTTACTGATTTACTTCTAATAGCATATGGAGGAAGTGATGTGATGTCACTTCTGAGTTAGTCTGAGATTAGTTCTGGTTTCAGTCTTGAATGATCTTGCTCATTCCCTCATGGGTCATGTGGCCTGGAGGAACCCAGGGGCAATGTTGTGAGGCAGCCCTAAGGACGACTCACTTGATGAGGAAGTTCAGTTCAGTTCAGCCCCTCAGTCGTGTCTAACTCTTTCTGATCCCATGGACTGCAGCACACCAGGCCTCCCTGTCCATCACCAATTCCCGGAGTTTACCCAAATCATGTCCATTGAGTTGGTGATGCCATCCAACCATCTCATCCTCTGCCATCCCCTTCTTCTCCCACCTTTAATCTTTCCCAGCATCAGGGTCTTTTCAAATGAGTCAGCTCTTCACATCAGGTGGCCAAAGTATTGGAGTTTCAGCTTCAACATCACTCCCTCCGATGAACACTCAGGACTGATCTCCTTTAGGATAGACTGGTTGGATCTCCTTGCAGTCCAAGGGACTCTAAAGAGTCTTCTTCAGCACCACAGTTTAAAAGCATCAGTTCTTCGCTGCTCAGTTTTCTTTATAGTCCAACTCTCACATCCATACATGACTACTGGAAAAACCATAGCTTTGACTAGACAGACCTCTGTTGACAAAGTAATGTCTCTGCTTTTCAATATGCTGTCTAGGTTGGTCGTAACTTTCCTTTCAAGGAGTAAGCATCTTTTAATTTCATGGCTGCAGTCCCATCTGCATTGATTTTGGAGCCCCAAAAATAAAGTCAGCCACTGTTTCCCCATCTATTTGCCTATGAAGTGATGTGGCTGGATGCCATGATCTTCGTTTTCTGAATGTTGAGATTTAAGCCAACTTTTTCACTCTCCTCTTTCACTTTCATCAAGAGGCTCTTCATATCTGAGGTTATTGATATTTCTCCCAGCAATCCTGATTCCAGCTTGTGCTTCCTCCAGCCCAGCGTTTCTCATGATGTGCTCTGCATAGAAGTTAAATAAGCAGGGTGACAATATACAGCCTTGACGTACTCCTTTCCCAATTTGGAACCAGTCTGTTGTTCCACATCCAGTTCTAACTGTTGCTTCCTGACCTGTATACAGGTTTCTCAAGAGGCAGGTCAGGTGGTCTGGTATTCCCATCTCTTTTAGAATTTTCCACAGTTTATTGTGATCGACACAGTCAAAGGGTTTGGCACAGTCAATAAAGCAGAAATAGGTGTTTTTCTGGAACTCTCTTGCTTTTTCAACGATCTAGCGGGTGTTGGCAATTTGATCTCTAGTTCCTCTGCCTTTTCTAAAACCACCTCAAACATCTGGAAGTTCATGGTTCACGTATTGCTAAAGCCTGGCTTGGAGAATTTTGGGCATTACTTTGTTAGGGTGTGAGATGAGTGCAATTGTGAGGTAGTTTGAGCATTCTTTGGCATTGCCTTTCTTTGGGATTGGAATGAAAACTGACCTTTTCCAGTCTTGTGGCCACTGCTGAGTTTTCCAGATTTGCTGGCTATTGGGTGCAGCACTTTCACAGCATCATCTTCTAGAATCAGAAATAGCTCCACTGGAACTCCATCACCTCCACTAGCTTTGTTCATAGTGATGGTTCCTAAGGCCCACTTGACTCATATTCCAGGATATCTGGCTCTAGGTGACTGATCATACCATTGTTGTTATCTGGGTCATGAAGATCTTTTTTGTACAGTTCTTCTGTGTATTCTTGCCACCTCTTCTTAATATCTTCTGCTTCTTTTAGGTCCATCCCTGGAGAAGGAAATGGCAACCCACACCAGTACTCTTGCCTGGAAAATCCCATGGACAGACGAGCCTTGTAGGCTACTGTCCATGGGGTCACAAAGAGTCAGACATGACTGAGTGACTTTACTCACTCTGTTAGGTCCATACCATTTCTGTCCTTTATCGAGCCCATCTTTGCATGAAATGTTCCCTTGGTATCTCTAATTTTCTTGAAGAGATCTCTAGTCTTTTCCATCTATTGTTTTCCTCTATTTCTTTGAACTGATCACTGGGGAGGCTTTATTATCTCTCTTTGCTATTCTGTGGAACTTTGTATTCAAATGGATATATCTTTCCTTTTCTCCTTTGCTTTTTGCTTCTCTTCTTTTCAGAGCTATTTGTAAGGCCTCCTCAGACAAGCATTTTGCTTGTTTGCATTTCTTTCTCTTGGGGATGGTATTGATTCTTGTCTCCTGTACAGTGTCACGAACCTCTGTCCATAGTTCATCAGGCACTCTATCAGATCTAGTCCCTTAAATCTATTTCTCACTTCCACTGTATAATCGTTAGGGATTTGATTTAGGTCATACCTGAATGGTCTAGCGGTTTTCCCTACTTTCTTCAATTTAAGTCTGAATATGGCAGTGAGGAGTTCATGATCTGAGCCAGTCAGCTCCCGGTCTTGTTTTTGCTGATTGTATAGAGCTTTCCATCTTTGGGTGCAAAGAATATAATCAAACTGATTTTGGTGTTGACCATCTGGTGATGTCCATGTGTAGAGTCTTCTCTTGTGTTGTTGGAAGACAGTGTTTGCTATGACCAGTGCGTTCTCTTGCTTCATTCTGTACTCCAAGGCCAAATTTGCCTGTTACTCCAGGTGTTTCTTGACTTCCTACTTTTGCATTTCAGTCCCCTATAATGAAAAGGACATCTTCTTTGGGTGTTAATTCTAAAAGGTCTTGTAGGTATTCATAGAACCACTCAACTTCAGATTCTTCAGCATTACTGGATGGGGCATAGACTTGGATTACTGTGATTCTGTCGTTTTTGCGATTGCATCCAAGTACTGCATTTTGGACTTTTTTGTTGACTATGATGGCTACTCCATTTCCTCTAAGGGATTCTTGCCCACAGTAGTCGATATAATGGTCATCTGAGTTAAATTCACCCATTCCAGTCCACTTTAGTTCCTAAAATGTCGATATTCACTCTTGCCATCTCCTGTTTGACCACTTCCAATTTGCCTTGCTTCAGGGACCTAACATTCCAGGTTCCGATGCAATACTGCTCTTTACAGCATCGGACCTTGCCTCCATCACCAGTCACATCCACACCTGGATGTTACTTTTGCTTTGGCTCCTTCTCTTCAATATTTCTGGAGTTATTTTTCCACTGATCTCCAGTATGATATTGGGCACCTACTGACCTGGGGAGTTTATCTTTCAGTGTCTTATCTTTTTTGCCTTTTGATACTGTTCATCAGTTTCTCAAGGCAAGAATATTGAAGTGGTTTGCCAGTGGTCCAGTGGACCACATTTTGTCAGAACTCTCCACCATGACCTGTCTGTCTCGGGAGGCTCTACACGGCATGGCTCATAGTTTCACTGAGTTAGACAAGGCTGTGGTCCATGTGATTAGATTGGTTAGTTTTCTGCGATTGTGGTTTTTAGTCTGTCTGCCCTCTGATGGAGGATGAGGAAGTGAGGCCTGCCAACAGCCACCTGAATGAGTTTTGAGGAGGCTTCTTCACAGTGGAGCCACTAACCCTCAGCTCATAACCTGACTGACGACTGATGAGATATAGGTAACAGAAGCCGAGATAAGGAATCTTTTCTGTTTTAAGCTACTAACTTTGGACGTAATTTGTTATGCAACAAGAGATTATTACAAAGAGAGAGAGCATTGAGACATCGTATGGAAAGGAAGAAGGTAAATCAGAGAGTGGACAGGACACAGTCCTCTTTTTTCTTCTTCAAGAATAATACTGAAGTTAAAGAGCAGGAGAGATATGAAATGCTCACTGTGAAAATAATTAGTAAAAATATGCTGCAGTGAGAAAGATAAGTAAGAGGGGAAAGTGATAAGTACTCTTGCTGAAGATTCTTTATGATCCAAGGAGATAAACAAAAAGCTAGTTCAAGAAAAAAGAAGTTCAGTGTGGTCTCTGAGGGGGAGAGGATGGGTCATGGAACCATTAAAAGGCTACTGACATCATGGAGGCATCAATGAAAAGTCACGAAATCCCTCATAAGGGATTACATTCTGGGAACCATAATTACAAAGTCACTAGGGCTGGCTCTGAAATGACTGATGTTGAGGAGGAAAGACGGTGATGCAATCTCTAGAAGTAGGGGAGTTTATGATTTATTTTGGAAGCAGTATTTGGAAAAAAAAAAAAAGAACTCTTGGCAAATCTTTATACTCACATTATTAAGGAGGCCAAGGATGATTATTCAGATGTAAAATGGTTGCTAGAGATGATGTAGTTGTAAGGGTAAAAAACTTTTATAATGTTATAAATCTGTTGCTTGAAAAACTGGACAGATGGGAGATATAGACTCAGTAAGAGAAATGCAGGCCCAGCTATGGCAAAGGAGGAAACACCATCCAACTGGACACATACTCTCACCTGGTGATATTAAAGTCTAAATGCACATTACAGCTAAAAGCATAAGGCCAGGCAGCTACTATGCAAGTTTAAAAAATCAAAACAAACAAACAAAAAACCTTAAAGAACAGCAAACAACTAAGTGAATTTGAAAAAAAAAATTCAAAACTTAAATATAGCAAAAAATAATTTATTTTTCTTTTATATCCAGGAAAAAAAAATTACTGTTAGGAAACAAATACTTGGTTATATGTGCCAAACGAATCACATACCTATGGCTGTGCTAGGTTACCAAAGTGGACACAAATGAAATTCTGGTCCTTAATGCTGGTCCCTAAGGTGCTCATGCATTGGAGAAGGAAATGGCAACCCACTCCAGTATTCTTGCCTGGAGAATCCCAGGGATGGGGGAGCCTGGTGGGCTGCCATCTATGGGGTCACACAGAGTTGGGCACAACTGAAGCGACTTAACAGCAGCAGCAGCAAGGTGCTTATGGACTAGTTGGAGACTCAACCTTTATGTGCATAAACAGCTCGAGAAGGACTCAAGAAAGCACAGTCAGCCTGATGAAAGGGTGGTCCTTGGGGTGGTGAGATGAGTTCCAGAGGGAGCAGAGCATCAGGAGACAGGACGGGGAGGCAAGAGAGGAGCTCAAGGGACTGTGTGGTGTTAGGGCTGGAAGAGGAAAGATTCCCAGCTCTAGTATCAAGGTGGGGGACCCTTCAAGGAGGGGCTGATGATAGGACAAGGGTCAGGGAGCTCCACTGGCAGCAGAGTCAGGGAGCTGATGCCTCACAGCTGGGACATGAAGGGTTGAGATGGGAAGAGTGGTAAGAAAACTGGGATTCCAGTCTAGTCATTCATGCCTCCTTTTCACAAATGAGTGTCAGTTCAGGGAAGGTTCTGTGCCAGGGGCAGTTAAGATGCACAGAAGTGTACAACCTGGTGGGGAGACCAGGGAGTGAGATGGATAACACTTAAATAAGGCAGAGGGCACAAGGAGATGTCTGTGTGAATTCTCTGATCAGGGCAGTAAAGACAGGCCTAGTAGAGTGATTAGGGCACTGTGTCTACCTAGGACCTAGATTCTTTAAAGCAATTTGTTAGCAAAAGAAATCAGAGCAGGGTGAAAGAGGTTAAAATGAACAGTCAAGTCTTAATTTTTTGTGATTTTTTTTTTCCCTTAGCAGAAAATAACCAATGGTGTGTGACCAACAAAGCACTTGATGATTCAGTAAATCTAATTTTTCCAAGCTGAATGAGGAAGGACAGGTGGAAAGGGAACTGGAAGCAGTGTCATCCTCAGGGGGTGCCTTGAAGGCAGTCAAATGGGTCATAACTCCTGGTACCCCTCACTCTGAGCTTCAGGGTCTTTGTCAAATGGGATCTCCCTGCCCTCCCAGGGCAGCTGTGATGATTGTGAGTCATGGCCTTACACAGTGCCTGTGCTGAGTGCTCAACCAATTGTTTTATTGTTATTGAAACTTGGGTTGCTGAAAGATAGGTGAAAGCTCATGGCAATTAAGAGTGTGTTTACCTTTCTTCCTCAATTTTTCTCTTTTCTTCCTGTGGTTCTCTGTCATTTATCTAACTTGATCGTGGGAAAAGAAGACTCAAGGAGGAAGAAGGTAAAAAATAGGTGGATATTCAGCAAGGCGAAGGCTCTGCCAATAAAAAGAGTAAAGATTCAGACCTGAGTGAGTTTATTAATGCAAATTTATTCTTTCACCAAAGAGCCCAGAAAAAGTGAGGTGCAATCAAAAAGAAAATCAAGGGAGAAAGTAAGGAAAAAGAAGGTCAATGGGCTACAAAGGATACTGGGAAACAAGTTCTACAGCGAGGCACCGATTAGAGGCGGAGGTTAAAGAAGGCATGACTATGGTGTGGTCAGTGGAGTAAGTTAAGAAAAAAATCAAACCCCATCCTGGTGAGATAAATTGAAAAGCTAAAGATGTTAACCTGTAGGTCTTAGAAAGAATGGTTAAAACTGAAATTTATACAGGATGTTGGAGTTAAATATTTAATGGCTGGAGAGAAAACCAAGATGGATTATACATTAACTAGGTAAATTTTTCTGCATCCTCCACCCCACAAAGAAAAAATAAAAGACCTGAAGTATATTTCACTATAATATTTATCACTTCAGTGCTTACTCTTTGCCAACCACTGTTTAAAGAGCTTAATCATTTAATCCCCGCAGCAGCTCTGTGAAGAAAATACAATTAACACCATTTTACCAATAGAGAGATGAGGCACAGAGAGTTTAACTTGCCCAAGGAATCACAGCTTGCAGGTAATCACAATGCAAAAACTGCTTCCCACAATTATCCTAAGCCTGGTCACAAACTTTGAGTAGAGTCACCCTCTAGTGGAATGAGTTTAGGGCCACCTACAATGAGAATGGGCTTCCCTGGTGGCTCAGTGGTAAAGAATCTGCCTCCCAAAGCAGGAAAGCCGGGTTTGACCCCCGGGTTGGGAAGATACCCCAGAGAAGGAATAGCAACCCACTCCAGTAGTCTTGCCCGGGGAAGTTCCAAGAACAGAGGAGCCTGGCAGGCTACAGTCCAGAGGGTCGCAAAGAATAGGACATGATTTAGTGAATATGCAACAACAATGAATAAGATCACAAATCATTCCTGAGAAGGAGATGGTGACTTTGGACTGACAGTAGGTAGTCCTTTAAAAATCACACATGGTTGCCAATTCGGTTGGAGGGACACATAAGGTGAAAAAGCTGCAAATGGATGTGAGTGCCCAATAAAAAGAATGAAAAGGCAATAAAAGATCGTAAGTCCTCGGAGCAAAGTTTATCAGATTCCCACTTGTGGTAATACGAAGGTGGAGAATCTCTGATAAGAATTCATACAACAGACACGATGCTAGATAGTCATGAGGCCCTGAGAGCCTCCTCACAGCATGGTTTGGCCCTGAGATCATGTATTGGTGTGGGGCTCATCTTGCCTGTATTTACGCTATTTGTCTCCTCCTAGGAACGATAACCAAAAGAATAAGGCTGGGTCTTTGGTAAAAATATACTACAAGAATCTGAGATGTTATTATTATATAATACATTTCTATTATATAACAAAAAAAACCACTAGAGGGAAAATTTACCTTGCTGGTCTGTAATTAATGAAGCCTGACTCTTTCAAAGGCAGAGAAGGTACAAGCTTCCCTCAAACCCCACCCACAACTGGCACCGGAACACAGGGAACACTGCAGAAGGGAAGAAGAGGCTGATTTCAGAGCCAACAATTGTGACTCTCACCGCTTTGATTTTCTTTGACAGGGCAGGACCTGGAGCTGTCTCCTGCTGAGTCATTTCCGTGTCTCCTCCTCCTTCACCATCTGATGCTCCTAGGAAACATGATTAAAAATTAGAAAAGCACCTCTCTCTCCCATTTCTAGCATAATCTTGGTATCATCTTTTCAGAAGGTTCTGTCCCTTGACTCCTTAATTTCACCTCTAAGAAGCTGAATTTAAGAAAATGATCCAAAATGAAAAAAGCGATTGAAGAACCAAGGTGGCAGTGTTATTTATAAAACTGCACAAATGAAGATTATTCAGATGTCTAAAACTGAGACTGTTTAATTAAGGAACACACACTGAGTTCCATGGTTGAACTCTTCATTTTCAGACAGAAAAGTTGTTGCTTGCAAGGGATAAAGTAATTTGCCCTAGGTCACATACCTAGGTGACCAAAGTCACCTGAGATCTATCTTCGTCCAAAGTCTTCCCCCACAAGTGATGCTGCCTGTACTGAGAACCAGCCAGTTCTCAACACCTGTGCGCTGGCCCCAGGGGTAACGAAAGAAAACGTGACAAAAGGATTATACATCATGAGAAATTCTTATTTTAAGTTTATAAAATCTTTCAACACTGGAAAAAGTAAATTCTTATCCTAAGAATCAGGGAAAAAAAAGTTTTAAACAATTTTTCTGTTTAAAAAGCTCTTTTAAAGAAACATGGTAGCCATAAATTTTTTACTTCCCATAATGCTATCCTGTCTTCCAGATTTTAGTGGCTGTTCTATCTGAACACATTTTTGAATTTTTGAAAGACTTCACTCACTCCCTTTGAGTTTTTCTGTACATCTCAAAGCCCAAAATGTGAGTCTTGAGTAATACTGGTCAGAATTCATATTTAGGTACAGATTAACTAGTCCAGTAGTCCTGAGATGGTTAGTTTTATGTATCAACTTGATTGGGCCACAGGGTGGTCCAGATATTTGGTCAAACATTACTCTGATGTTTCTCTGTAGGTGTTTCTGGTTGAGATTAACATGTGAATGGGTGGATTGAATACAGCAGACTGCCCTCCCTAATGTGTAAGGATATATCCAACCAGGTATGGCCGGAATAGAACTAAAAGTATGACCCACACTGAGTAAAGATAATTTTTTCTGCCTTTGGACTTGAAACATTTGGCTCTTCCTGGATCTGGAGCCTGCAGGCCAATGAGCTGGAACTATACCATCAGCTCTCCTGTTTCTCAAAGCCTTCTGACTAGAATTGCAACTAAACAATGGCTCTCCAGGGTGGCCAGCTTGTCGGTCCACACTGCTGATCTTGGGGCTTGACAGCCTTCATAACTGCATGAGCTAACTCCTTTAAACACACACACACACACACACGACAGAGAGACAAAGACAGAGAACAATAAATATAGACAGACATGTAGCAAAGATATCTGTTTCCCTATTGCTTTTGTTTTTCAGGAGAATCTTACTTAATAACTGTGTAGAGTGAAAAAAAGGACTCTACCCAATGAAGCAGTAGCAGGTAGAAGATTAACAGGGCTTTTTAAATGAATGATTAAGTTGGCACTAAAAGTATTTATAGAACTGCTTCTGGGAAGAAAGTAGTAGTAGTCATATTTTCCCCTATTCCTCCTGTTAAGTTACAGCAAAAACCCCTGAACATTATACATAAAACAAACAGAGGAAATCTCTGAAAGGTGGAGAGAAGTCAGACGGGCTAGGGACCTTGAGGCCCAGGGAACAACACAGTGGTGAGCTCAGTAGATTTTCTTTTAGCTCATTATCTCAGACTTGGAGCTAAAGAAGCTAGTAACTTGGAAATGCTAAGTGAGAGCAGAAAAAAAGCCCCAACAAACGTATGCTATATTTAACAAAATGACCAGGAAAAAGACAGCCTACCAAGACTGAAAACCTTTAGATAACAACTACTTGATTCCGACCAAACACAACAGAAAAGCTGTGACCCTGCCTACACCAGCAAAGGCTGAATGGGGAACCAAGCCTTCCATCTTTGTCTGGCTGTAATGAGGCACCCCAACTTCTCTTCCACCTTCCATCAGGGTGGTGGTCAGAAGCGGTCAAGTAGGGACTGAACTCCTGAAGAGATTTTCATCCCTGACGGGTTGTGGGAAACCCCTGTTCTCTAGCACCACCACCAGTGCAGTTCAGTGGAGAACATGTTGTGAGCCTAGACTTACACCTCCTCCTGGTAGTAATGAAGGGTACCTCTCTTTCCCACTAGGGTCAGAGAAAGCCTAGTAGAGAATCAGGACTCTCCATACTGCCCAGGGGTAATGAGGCCAACACCTACACTAGTGTTTTAGCAACCACTAAAAAAGCTATACCAAGAGGTACACTCAAAAATATTAAGACAAATCAAAACAGAATTCTAAAAAGTTCAAGTAACTCACAAGAGGGCAGGAAAGATAAACAAGAAATAGCAAATAAACAGAAAAGATGAAATAAAATGACAGATTTGAATCCCAACATATCAATAATTATATAAACTTAAATGATCTAAACACACCAGTTTAAAGACAGAGACTGACAAAGTGGATTAAAAAACATGACCTAACTATATGCTGGGGCTTCCCGGATGGCTCAGTGGTAAAGAACCTGACTGCGATGTAGGAGATGCGGGTTCACTTCCTGCATCAGGAAGATCCCCTGGAGTAGGAAATGGCAACCCATTCCAGTATTCTTGCCTAGAATAGTCCATGGACAGAGAAGCCAGCCAGGCTATAGTCCATGGGGTTGCAAAGAGTCGGACATGACTGAGAATGCACGCAGCTATATGCTATTCATACGAAACTTATCTCAAATATAACAGTATAGCTAAAAGCAAAATGATGGATGAAATGTAACATGTAAATATCGATATAAAAGCAGGGGTTATATTAATACATTATACTCTATTGATTATATTAATATCAGCTTATACTAATATCATATTTATATATATCAGATATTAATATCAGACAAAGGTTGAATAAATTAGTTGTCTCTTTAGCCTGTGATGCTTTTTAGTTCCAAAAAGAAAACTGCTTTTCTGAAGTAAAGATGCTAGTTCTGTGATTTCCCTTAAGAAAGTATGACAAGAACAGCATGGGGACCCAATCTAGCCAGCCTGGCTCCAGCATCTAGATCCCTCCAGGACTGCTGGCATTTGAGGAATTGAAGCCAGGACTGCGCCACTCAGTCCCAGTGGCTGATTCAGCCCATGGAGTGGAGTCCCCAGGACGGGCCGCCTTGTCTCCAACTCCCTGAGTGTCTACATTAAAAAAAGACACAACCAGATGGGATTCGTTAAACTCTTCCAGAAGTGGAGTCAAGTACACTGCTCTTTTTCAACCCCAGGCGAAAAGAGCAAAAAGCTAAAATTAAAACTTGCACATATCTTTTTCCTTCAATCCCTGTCTTTGTCCTCTTCATGAGAAGTATCAGAAATCCAATTTCTCAGCAACTTCTGTAAGCTTTTAAGTATTTGCTTGCATGGACTCCTTCAAGCCCCTAGGGAGAGTACTGGCAGTGGATCACAGTTAACTTTTCTTTAAAAATTAGCAAAATACAGATATATGGGGATTATAACAAATACAATAGACCACTGTCTATTTCCACTCAGAACTCATCTCTGTTGCTATCCTAGTGAGTGATGTTGGAGGTGGAGTGAGCATTCTGGGGATCCAATTAGAGGGAGATGATTGGACAGACTCTGAGTTTAATGAAATATTATAATATAACCTTATAATAAGGCTCATAATCATAAAGCCTATAATTAAACTACTGCAGGCTGTCCTGGTGTAGGAATGTTTCCAGGAATATTCCTACCACCTTATGCCAACTTACCAGACATCTGACACAAAGTGTGCAGGGCCAAAAGTTGTGGATTGTGATGCCTCCTTCCTTGGAATGATGCAGGAAGTGGAGGAGAAAGCAGGTTTGGGATGAAGGAAACCAGAAACTAGCCAGTGGAAAATTCTTCTAATCATCAAAAATGTAAAACTGTAAGCAGAAAATTAGGTTCTTGTTTTGTGTGTTCAAAATGGAAAGTCTCTCTCATATAGGAATATAGTAGATAAAGCATTTTACAGTTTTAAAAAAACACATTTTTTCTTATCTAATGAAAATGAATAAAATAAAACTTTTCAGAATTCTTGTGTTTATAACAGTACTGTTATGATTTCTTATTTAAAACAATGTCTTTCATATCTTATTTTGTATCGGTAATTTTGTATTCTTTTTCTGAGAGGCCCCACCCCACCAAACTACATAAGATTCAGGCCTCACAAAAACCTAGATCTGCCCTAGCTATAGACCTGCTTAACTCCCCTATGGTTCTCATATTTTCTCAGCAGAATAAATTCCTGAAATACACAACCTGGTAAGTTTCAAAAGCATGATGCTAAGCAAAAGAAGCCAGAATCAAAAGGCTATATAATGTGTGGTACTAGAGAAGGCAAAACTACAGGAATAAAAAACAGATCAACAGTTATTGGGGACTGGAGATGGGGAACTTCTGGGGTGGTTGGAAATGTTCTATATCTTAATTGTGGTAGTGGTTACACAACTGTCAGTCAGTCAGTATGTGCTCAGTTGTGTCTGATCCTTTGTGACCCTACAGACTGTAGCCTGCCAGGCTCTTCTGTTTATGGGATTCTCCAGACAAGAATACTGGAGTGGGTTGCATTACAAAAAACTCATGGAATCATACACAAAAATTGGTTAATTTTACTATGTAAGTTATTTACTATGTAAATTATTCCTCAATAAGCCCAACTTTAAAAAATAATGATAGAAGCTAACTTTTTAATGTCTGAGTCTACAAGCTTAACCCTCACACTACCCTTGCATGAGAAGATGGTGCTTATTAGCTAAATGTTTAGCTAAATCTTGTTTCCTTCTATTCTGTTTGCTAAGAGGTTTGTTTGTCCTTTCATTTTAAAACCATGAATAGGGGGACTTCCCTGGTGGTCTAGTGGTTAAGACTTCACCTTCCAATGCAGGGGTTTTGAGTTTGATCCCTGGTAGGAGAAGGCAATGGCACCCCACTCCAGTACTCTTGCCTGGAAAATCCCATGGACGGAGGAGGAGCCTGGTAGGCTGCAGTCCACAGGGTCTCGAAGAGTCGGACACGACTGAGCGACTTCGCTTTCACTTTTCACTTTCATGCACTGGAGAAGGCAATGGCAACCCACTCCAGTGTTCTTGCCTGGAGAATCCCAGGGACGGGGGAGGCTGGTGTGCTGCCGTCTATGGGGTCGCACAGAGTTGGACACGACTGAAGCGACTTAGCAGCAGCAGCAGCAGCAGGGGAGCTAAGATCCCACATGCCTGGTAGCCATAAAACAAGAAAAAAGGGCCAAAACATGAAACAGAAGCAATATTGTAACACATGCAATACAGACTTTTAAAAAATGGTCCACATCCAAAAATAAATAAATAAATAAAACCATGAATAGGTGTTAAGCTTAATGCAATGCTTTTTGTTTTTGCATTAATTGAGATGATCTTATGGGCTTCTCCTATAATCTATTAATGTGGAAAACTGTAAAAATATGTTGTCTAATATTAAATAAACCATTCTTGCTATTCCTAGGATAAATCCCAATTTGTCAAGATATATTTCTTTTTTAATAATGGTGGTTATATTTTGGCTACCATTTTATTTTAGACATTCATTTACATAATTTTCCTTCCTAATTGTTCCTGTCTGGTTTAAGTATTGAAGTTATATTAGCTACATAAAAGGGCTTTCCTGGTGGCGCAGATGGTAAAAAATCTGCCTGCAAGCAGGAGACATGGATTCAATCCCTGGGTGGGGAACACCCCTGGAGAAGAGAATGGCTACCCTTTCTAGTATTCTTGCCGGGAGAATTCCATAGACAGAGGAGCCTGGTAGGCTACAGTTCATGGGGTTACAAAGAGTCGGACATGACTGAGCAACTAACACTTTCACTTTTTTAAACTTCATAGAAGGGTTGGGAACGTCTCCTCATTTTCTGTTCTCTGATATATTTGTATATAGTTAAGATGACCTGTTTATTGATATTTGGTAAAATATGTTAGTAAAAGAAGCAGAGTGTAGTATTCTTTTTGTGGGTATGTTTTAACATAGCTTCAATTTCTAATGGTTATATAATTATTTAGATGTTTCATTTTTTTAACTCAATTTTGGTAAATAATATTTTTCTAGGTAATTTGTTGTTTTACTTTTCAAATTTATTGGAGAGGGGTGATTATTATATGTATATATGTTTTTTCTTTTCTTGCATTTTTTATATGCAACCTGTTTTTCTTGTTCTATCTTGGAGATGTATTTCTTAAAAAAAAACTAGGTTCTTTATTATGCTTTCTATTGCTTCTTTGATTTCTAGTGCACTAGTTAAGATTCTTTACTTTAAGTATACTCTATTGAGGTCTTAATTTTTGTAGCTAGATATTTAGCCCACTGTTTTTCTTCATCTGATGTAAGCATTAAGGATATAACATTTCTTGTGTGTGTGTGTGGTTAGTCATTCAGTTGTGTGCAACTCTTTGCGACTCTTTGGACTGTAACCCATCAGGCTCTTCTGTCCATGGGATTTTTCAAACGAGAATACTGGAGGGGGTTGCCATATCCTTCTCCAGGGGATCTTCCTGACCCAGGGACTAAACCGTTGCCTTCTGTGTTTTCTGCATTGCTGGAGGATTCTTTACCTCTTCAGCCCATTGGGGAAGTCCATATATTTTCTTAACACTTTATAACTGAATCTAAATACCATACATTTTAATATTATAGCATTTTCATTATTATTTAATTCTAAATATTGTTAAAAACTCTATAATGACTTTCTTTGACTGATGAGTTATTTAGAAGTGTATTGTTACATTTCCAAACTGATTTTTTTAAAGTTACCTTTTTGTTATATTGTAGTTGGAAAAATGGCCTGCATTTTTTAATAAAAGACTTATTTTATAAGACTTTTTAATAAAAGACTTGTTTTATTTTCTAGCACAGGGATCAATGCACTTTTTAGGTTTTTAGGGCCACACAGAAGATAATCTGTAGGATTTTCAGAGCAATGGGGTCGCACAGAGTCAGACACGACTGAAGCGACTTAGCAGCAGCAGAAGCAGGGTCTCTGTCAGTAATTACTGGATTCTGCTATTATGCAAAATCAGCCCTAGACAGTATGTTCATGATTGGGGGTGGCTGTTTTCTGATAAACTTTATTAACAAAAATACATCCGGTTGGATTTGGTCTATGGGTCATAGTTTGCCAGCTCCTGACCTAGTAGATAAATATTTATGTAACATATTTATATATTTTTAAAATAGTTGACATACAATATCACATGGATTTCAGGTAAATTACATAGTAGTTTGATATTTGCATACATTATGAAATCATCACCACATAAGTAACCATCTGCCTCCATACACAATCAATTAAAAAATTTTTAAATAGAATATGCAGTATCTAATTGTTAGGGGCACAGTTCTATACAGGATTACAGATAGACTTAATTATGTTTTTCAAATCTGCTATATATTTATGAATTTTTATGTTTTATCAGCTGGGCTTCCCTGGTGGCTCAATGGCAATTACTGACATGTATATTAACATCTTCCACTCTCATTTTGAAGTTCTTCATGTTTCTAATAATTCTATCAGTTTTTAGTTACATATCTAATAGGTATATTAGATATATGCAAGAGTAGAACTGTTACAAGTTTCTGTTGGTTGATCCTTCCTTTTATCATTATGTAGGGACCCATCTTGTTTAAAAAATCCTTCTTTAATTTAGTTCAAATTCACTAATTTGGGGAGGGGTGTTCTATATTTCTAGAGGTGGTCAGCTGTTCTCTGGGAAATCTAACTATACACACTGAAAACTCATGTTGGAGACACAGCTGTAGTTCAACAGTCTAAAGTGTTTTGCTAAAATTACTCATCCCTAGGAACCAGAATGTTTTATTTGGCCAGGCAAGGCCAGGCTAGGAACTACTCTTTAAGAACCGTGTTCCCAGCTCATTAAGGGACTCCCACCAGCATCGCTGAGAAGGAACACAATTCCCACATCCAAAGAACAGGACCATGTGAAAAGTGAACTCAGTGAAGGCCCAAAGCAAATAACACAGGGCAGGGGAAGGGGTACGCAGAGGACAGGGGAGGGGGGAGACTAGGAGGAGGGAGGGGAGGGGAGAAACAGTGAGAAATGTAGCCAATGAAAGAAGAGGGCTCTCAATTCTGACTCCACGTACACTAACAGTCACACAGTGAAGGAAGCTCCATCCAAAATAACTACTACAGGTATGCCAAAAAGTGAGGGCTTACAATTAATGAGTCCATGCCAGAAAAGAATCTATCTGGAAGTGGACCTCTCATTGACTCTGGGTGTGCAGAACGCCGGCTTCTCCCTTTATCTCTTGCCATTTCTCCTTCTCTATCAAAATCTTAGTCCCATCTTCTAAAATTCGACACAAGCCATGTCCTCCCTGCTACTGCCACCCATGTAGAGACCTTCCAAAAATAGAAGCAAGAATATCTTAGGGCTATAATCTAGCAAAGAGCTCCAACTTTCACTGGTTAAAGAAAATGCTGAGAAAAGAACAGGATCCAGCATGCAAACGAAGAATTACGTGACCAGCAGCAGGAGGAATAGCAAACCCTGGGCGAAGTCTATCGTGCCCAACCCAGGGCACCTGGCTGTATGGAAGCGCTACTCTGAGAAGCCTGAGCAGGTTCAGTCCTTAGCCTCCTGGCCTTTTCTGACCGCAGAGTCCCCACCTTGGATACGGGGACACTGGACCACTCAAAGTCTTCTGTAGCCTAGTGGTGGTTCGTTAGACTTTACATGAGCATGGCATATGTCTCTCTGACTTTGTTTTTCTGAGGTACCATCTGTTTCTTTTTCATTTGCATATGCAGCAAGAAACTGGGCATGATTTACCTTTTCCAACTCTCAGGCTCTTTAAGATGTTCTCTTCCTTTCTCCAAAAGATTTGAGAAATGCTTCTGAATGTAAGTCCCCTGTGAGTTAATTCTACCCATCAGAAATTTTCCTTGCATTCTCAACTGGAAGGGGAATGGGGTGGGGAATCCCTTTTCCCATTAAATTTTGCTGTTTCCAGTGGCAACTGCTACAGTCAATAATGTTCCAATTAAGTTCCTATTTTCATAGCTGAAGATGTCCCTAGCAACAGTTCCAGACTTTGTTTATAAAATGTTTCCAGTTTCCACAGAAAACTTTAAAGTTAGATGGTACAATTCTAAACTGTTGTCATTTTAAAACTCTGAAAGAAAGTAAAATACTAAGACCAATAATATCACCTGAAAAATACATGACCAAAGAAAAATACTTCACCTTCTATGGGGATCTTAAACACGACACAATTTGCTGCCAGTTACTTGGAACTATACATTACAAGTTGTAATGTATAGAACTATGTAATGACTATGTTGTGGACTGGGAACTAAATAATGTTACAGGTCAGGGAAAAGGGAAAGTGTTAGTTGCTCAGTTGTGTCTGACTCTTTATGGCCCTATGGACTGTAGCTCTCCAGGGTCCTCTGTTCATTGAATTCTGCAGGCAAGAATACTGGAGTAGGTAGCCATTCCCTTCTCCAGGGCATCTTCCTGACCCAGGGATTGAACCCTGGTCTCCTGCATTGCAGGCAGACTCTTTACCATCTGAGTCACCAGGAAAGCCCAATTATACTTCAAAAACACAAACATAGAAAAAGAGATCAGCTTTGTGGTCATCTGAAGGAGGGGGTGGTGGGAGAGAGAACTGGATGAAGGTGGTTAAAAGATACGAACTTCCAGTTACAATAAACAAGTATTAGGGATGAAATGTAAGACATGACTAACACTTCTGTATGTTATATATGAAAGTCGTCAAGAGAGTAAATTGGAAGAGTTCTCATCATTAGGAAAAAAAATTCTCTCTTTTTCTTTCAGTTTATATCTATATGCGATGATGAGCTTCCCTGGTGGCTTAGCGGTAAAGAATTCATCTGCAACGCAGGAGATGCAGGCTCAATCCCTGGGTCAGGAAGATCCCCTGGAGAAGGGAGTGGCAACCCACTCCAGTATTCTTGCCTGGAGAATCCCATGGACAGAAGAGCCTGGAGGGCTAGAGTCCACGGGCTCGCAAAGAGTTGGGCAAGACTGAGCAACTAAACAACAACAACAATATGAGATGACAGACGCTCACTAAACTTACTGTGTTAATCATTTCATGATGTATGTAAGTCAAATCAGTATGTCATATACCCGAAACTTACATAGAGCCATAATGGGGATCCACCTCTCTGCCTGGAAAAGGTGTGGACATGACCCATCTTTAGCCAAGAAGGCCTGAGCTATGTTTTGATGGCAGAAAAGGTTTACTTTTTTATGGACATGATTGGTCTCATGGGATACTTGAGACAGATTTTTCCAGTCTCCAAGTCACCCAACCCAGATAATGACTTGCCTCATGTTGCTCTGGTTTGCATAATAATAAAGACCTTATTTAAAAAAATTAGATGTCTATAAAACTGGAAGAAAGAAAAAAAACACTTAACTAAAAAGCAAAACAAACAAAAACATATACAGGACAGGATCCTCATAAAGGGGTAAAACACCCAAAGCTACAAGAGCCTGATCTCTTGTGTAAATGCTCACACTTAAGCATGGCTGCGATGGCAGCAGAAAAGAACCTTTAATGCCAAAACTGAGGGTGCCGTGGAACCTAATGATAATAACACAGTCCTTATTTTGAGCAAAACAGTGTTCTACATGCTCTACACATATTAACTCATTTAATTCACATGTCAATCTTACGAGATGGGTACTGTTACTATTAATATAATCTCTGTTTTATAGAGGTGGAGATGGAAGCACTTGCCCAAGGTTAATGAGAGAATATACCAGGATTTGTGTCTAATTTGTTTTTATTCGGTTTGCTCTTAACCATTATGCAATATGGGCTTCCCAGGTGGTGTTAGTGTAAAGAATCTGCTTGCCAATGCAGGAGACACAGGGATGAGGGTTTGATCCCTGGGTTGGGATGATCCCCTTGAGGAGGGCATGGCAACCCACTCCAGTATTCTTGCCTGGAGAATCCCATGGACAGAGGAGCCTGGTGTGCCGCAGTCCATAGGGTGTCAAAGAGTCGGATGTGACTGAAGCGACAGCAGGAGCGTGCATTGTGCAATACTGCTGCCCCTCTAACTTAGAAAGAAAACTAGGTGTTTCTCAGGTGGTACGAGTCATTAAGCTGGGTACTGGAATCACAGGGCTTTGAATGCAGAGCCCAGTTTAACAATAACATATGTTCTTACATTTGAATAAGACTCATCTAAATGGAGAAGGAAATGGCAACCCACTCCAGTATTCTTGCCTAGAGAATCCTGTGGACAGAGGTGCCTGGACACCTCTGTTGGACACAACTGAAGCGACTTAGCATGCATGCATGCATTGGAGGAGAAAATGGCAGCCCACTCCAGTATTCTTGCCTGGAGAATCCCAGGGACAGAGGAACCTGGTGGGCTGCCGTCTATGGGGTCGCACAGAGGTGGACTTGACTGAAGTGACTACTGAAGTGACTTAGCAGCAGCAGCAGCATCTAACTGAGGCAGAAGATGCTGCTTCTGGTGACTAGCTCCTCTCCTCCAAAATAAACACACCCAGAATCTGTTAGCAACTCTCCCCCACCACCCCTGCTTCCATCCTATATTTTGGCTTGGGAGAAGATATATTCTGACTTAGTGAGGGTACTCCTTGTTTATGCTTGTCATTCCCACATCCCTTCTGATTTAGTATCTGTCTTATTGCAGGGATCCTTTAATGTATTAATATGCATTACTACTCTCCAAGTGTGAGAACAGAAATGAGATCATCCTTGGGTTTATTTAACCCCTGAACTCTGCTCTTTGCAGCACAACTGTTAACAGCTCCCAGAATAGCACTCTGTGCACACCTTTTGGGAAGTTCCAGCATAGACGAGTGAAAAGGGAAGTTCTAGAAGTCTTAGCTTCTAGTTCCAACTTTTGTGATCTTGGGCTAATCATTTATTTTATGCCACAGTCTTCCCATTTATGCAATGATGAAGTCATACTGCTATGATTTATGATTCTCTTCTGGTTCAGGCCAATTTCTATTAAGAATGCTGTATGCCCTGGACAAGTAAAAATTTCCAGAGTGAGGTGAAATGCTGAAGTACAGAGGTATAGGCTAACATTAAAAAAAAATATAGGTGAACGTGGCCTGTTACATGATTATGTGAGTTACGTCATGTCCCCTGAACAGAAATTTCATAAGGAGAAGGCCTATGAGGCTGCAGTTAGACCTGCTATCCATTCACCCTTGTGAAAAAGTATGAGCCCAAGAGGAGAAATGTTCAAGGGAAAAGCACACTGTTTCTGTTACGACTCCCTAAGCCTTCACAGAGACTTCCACTACCTATTAGATGACTTCATGTAGGCTGTTAACGTGCATCCTGTGAACTGTTAAAGGTGGGGGTAATGTTCACATGTCTTGCCTGCTCCAGGATCCTTAACCTTCTTGTCCAGCTTTCTCGATGGAAAACCCAGATCTTAACTGCCTTATTGTATACCCTAGGAAAAGGTACTTTATTGCTTTAAAGGTACTTTAATGTTTCCTGCAGGTAAACTGGGCTTAAGGATGTTCGTGAAAGTTGCTCAGTTGTGTCCAACTCGTTGCAACGTTGTGAACTATACAGCCCATGGAATTCTCCAGGCAAGAATACTGGACTGAAAAAAAAGAAAGAATACTGGACTGGGCAGCCTTTTCTTTCTCCAGGGGATCTTCCCAACCCAGGGATTGAACCCAGGTCTCCCACATTGCAGGCGGATTCTTTACCAGCTGAGCCACAGGGGAAGCTACTTAGCAACTAATTACCAACTACATGGGAAATATACAGAGAGGGGTTTGTGTTGGGAATGATCTTCCAGAACTGTAACTCTGAGGTCTTCCATGATAGTGTGGGATAAATCTCAGATGTAACAGTCAAATGTGGTAAATAAATAAAAGATTAAAATAAGACTTGATTTGCCAATCCCATGCTATCATTTTGATGGGGTCATCATTAAAATCTTTTTTACCTTTTTCCTTGATATAAAGTCATACATACTAATCATAGACAGCTCAGAAAATACAGAAAAGTAAAAACCTGGTACTACCATAAAAAGATAGTCCCACTATAATAAGAGATATATTCTTATAATTGTGATACAATAACTTCTACTTTTTGTTCTGCCTCTATGTATATGAGTATGTGTGCATGGGTGCTAAGTCACTTCAGTCAGGTCTGATTCTCTGAGACCTCATGAACTGTAGCCTGATAGGTTCCTCAGTCCATGGGGATTCTCCAGGCAAGAATTCTGGGAGTGGGTTGCCATGCCCTTCTCCAGGGGATCTTCCCGACCCAGGGATTGCACCTACGTTTCTTACGTCTCCTGCATTGCTAGGTGGTTCTTTACCACTAGTGCCACCTTGGAAGCCCATGTATATATATGTTATACATATGTGTGTGTGTGTATACATACATATACATATGAGTATGTGTTAGTCACTCAGTCATGTCCAACTCTTTGTGACCCCAAGGACTACAGCCCACCCTCCAGGATCCTCTGTCCATGGGATTTTCCAGGCAAGACTGCTGGAGTGGGTTGCCTTTCCCTTCTCTAATATATGAGTATATGTATGTATATATATATGGGGCTTCCCTGGAGGCTCAGATGGTAAAGAATCTGCCTGTAATGCTGGAGACCTGGGTTTGACTCCTGGATTGGGAAGATCCCTTGGAGAAGGGAATGGCTACCCACTGCAGTATTTTTGCTGGCTGGCGGGCTACAGTCCATGGGGTTGCAAAGAATTGGACAGGACTGAAGCGCTTTGACACAAACAAATACATACACATATATATCTGGAACTACATGTTGTATACAAATACTTTATCTTTTAATATTATATCATGAGCATTTTCCCATGTCAGTAGTACTGAAAAATATTTTTCATGGCTATATGACAAACTATTGCTTACTTACAGTATATTTAATTTGTTCTTCTATCATTAGATTATTTCTAAAGTTGCTCTTGTAAATTTATTGTAATAGACATTTTTATAACTTCATGCATTTCTGATTAGAGCAGAATTCTAGAAGAGAAATCACATTGTGAGAAAGTATGCATGTTTCTTAAGGGTTTTAATAACTTCTGAACTGTTTTTCTGATGGTTTGGGGTCAATTTTAAAGTCATCAACATGTATAAAAACACCTTTTGCATCACACTACAGCAAATACTCAACTTTTAGACATTGCTAAGAGGTAAAATACTGTATTTTAATTTGCATTCATTTGATATGACCAAGAGTATTTTGCTCTTTTTATTAGCTATGTGTATATCTTATAGGAATAAAATGGTTTTCACCTCTGTTCATTTGTCAAGAAGGGTTTTAATGGTTTCTTTGTATAAATTTTAGTATTTGAAATACAAAATACAAATTTGAAATACAAAATACAAATACAGATTTATACAAATCTTTCAATGTTAAGGTTAACTTAAGTTGTTTTATCTCTTAATTTTTAAAATTATTTTTGACCTAGAGAGGCTATAAATTGTAATGAGATCAAACATGTCACCTTTCTTCATTGCAATTATGCTTTGCAAAGTTCACCCTAAAGTAGATACTTTTATTTAGTTAAAAAACTTATATGATCCTTTTTTAAACATTCAACTTAAATCCTATAT
The DNA here is from genome assembly GCA_006410935.1 of Redunca redunca. Lineage (NCBI taxonomy): Eukaryota > Metazoa > Chordata > Mammalia > Artiodactyla > Bovidae > Redunca > Redunca redunca. Next base: position 259,298 of record SJYQ01000745.1, read on the forward strand.
AGTAGATTTTGTTGTATAGTATAAAGTAAAGCTCTAACTTTATTATCTTTTCACATATTTAATCAGTTGTCCTAACCTCTTACTGAAGGATTCATTTGCTCTCATTATCTTATTCTAGCACTTTCATTTAATCAAAATACAAATCATACACATTCTTGGGTCTGGTTCTATTGATATGCATGTGAATCTTCTATAGGTACCACACCATCATGTTATTTTAAAAGACATATTGAACTTTTAAAAAAGTTTTCTAAGTGGCTAAAACATTGGGGTGCAGGGAGTAACAAAATAGGGAGCACCAGATTCAGGCCAAAATCTCTGGTGGAGGTAGAAAACACCATGGACAATGGAGGTCAGTAAGAATGTAGGGATAGAAGTTGAGCTGCTTCTCTCCAGAATCTCACATCACACCTCTGTCACTCAATAGCTATTTGGCTTTGGGTAAGTTAATTCACCTTTCTGTGCCGTGATTTCCTTATATGAAAAATGAGGTTGTTAAGAGGTTAAATGAGTTAGTGTAAAACTCTTAGGACAATGCATAGCTCATGGCAAACATTATTGTCAAGTAGTTATTTGAAGCGATCTTCTACTTCCATCGGGCTTCCCTAACAGCTCAGATGGTAAAGAATCTGCCTGCAACATCGAAGACCCAGGTTCAAGCCCTGGGTTGGGAAGATCCTCCAGAGAAGGGTAAAGCACTCCAGTATTTTTGCCTGGAGAATTCCATGGACAGAGGAGACTGAGGGGTTATAGTATATGGGGTTGCGAAGAGTCAGACATGACTGAGCGACTAATATACTTTCTGCTTCCATCATGCCACTGACATTACTCTTGCTAAGGACATCAGTGATTCCTTAACTGTCAAATTAACATGGGACAGGGATTAAAAATACAGGCTCTCTAGAATCAGGTTGCCCAGATTAAAACTCTACCTCTGCATTTTAAAGCTGTGTGACTTTGGCAAAGTTACTTGCTCATTCTGTGCCTTAATTTCTTCATCCATAAAATGGGAATATTAATAGAGCCAACCTTACAGAGGTATTACATGGAGTCCAGACACAATAAATGTAAATTGCTTGATGCAGTCCTGACATAATAAATGTAAATTTCTTGGTGTACAGCCTACCACACAAGTAAATTCTCAGGAAATGGTCATTATAACCATCATCTTATCTTACCTGACTGCCTTGGGGAATTTGGCACTGATGTTGACCCTCAACTTTTTGATACACCTTTCTCCTTTGTTTTCTGGCACACTATGGTTTGGTTCTCAACCCACTGCTTGCACTCTCTTCTTTCATCTATCCTGTAAAGTGCTGGCATTCTCTGAGGTGTCCTCCACTTACCCTATTCTTTGGTGACCATACACTTTCTTGGTGTTCCCTCCTCTAAGCCAGGAGTTGGAAAAATTTTTATTAGAGGATCAGATAGTTAATATTTTAGGCTTGTGGATTCTACAATCTCTGTCACAACTACACACTGAATCATGAAAACATTCATTGAAAACTTGTAAATGAATGGGCATGACTGTTACAAACAAGACTTCCTGTACAAACAAAACTTTGTACACGGAAACAGGCAGTCAGAAAATGGACCAGAGTTTTTCAGCTCTTCCTCTAAGTAGTTGTTATAGCTCATCACACACTGTCTGTCCTCCCTTCTGGACTGAGGGCTACCCAAGAGCCCAGCGCCCTTCCATCCTTGCATGCTCTGAATATAGCATAGAATCTGGCTGCTATAGTAAATCACCATCTGCTGAAAACACTGAATGAGATGAGCATATAATATCAATCTTAACAGTTAAAACTTTGTTGTGCTGTAGGGAAGAAGGCACTTCTTCCATATGAACCCTTCAATAGCCACCAAAACAAACTACAGAGAAGACCTCATGGCCCGTATAACACACTGGAATGCCTACTAGAGTTAATCTTTCTTTCCCAAGTGTGAAAAGGGAAACTCAGGTCCAGGAAATTCGCAATTTCAAGGACCAAGTAATATTGCAGACATCAAAACAGAGCTGTCCAGCATGATCTATAAAACAGGACACACTTTATAGGAACTGAGAAACAGCTGTTTCCCCATTTCTGCCTTAAAAGGAATAGGCAACAGGGCTCAGGGGTATATGGTAAGCATATGGAAAAAATTTATTTGCTTAAAGAAATGTGACATGGAGCTGGCAAAGGGCTCAGTTTGTAAGAGATAATGTCGTGGTGGGTAAAATTAAGATTATTAGAAGGATATATACAGAGTCATTTCAGCATTGTGATTAATGAAAAAGGAAACACCAATAAACACTGGAGGGAAAAAAAGAAAAGTAAAGCTTAAGCTGAAAAGAACCGAATATACTCCAGGGAAGACAACTGGCTGGAGGAACCAAGTATCAGTTGCAATAATAATGACTTTAGTAAAATAAATTTTAGATAAAGGTGACACTGGTTTAGTGGAAAATAAGGAAACCAAAACTTGAGTCACAAGTAATAGGGTGAATACTGAGCTTCTCTAAATATAGTGCAGAGAATACTTATAGACCTAAGAATACCTGGAAAATATATTAAAGACTCTGGGAAGAATTTTAGACTTCTGAAATACCCTCAGAATAGGTAATAGACAAAGAAGCATGTTTAACTGTTTCCTTTTAATTTCCATGTTTAAACTTAAACTGTAGTAATATTTTCAGTATAATCAAACATTTGTTGAACTCTTTTCAGGGGTGATTACTCATTTGTGTGATCCAACATATTTTCTCAAGTGGCCAATTACCAGGCAGCACTCTTTAGAATTTTGTAAAATTATAAAATTATTATTCTGTGAAAAAAAGACCTAAAGATTTTCTTAAAAGGAACAGAGTTAATATTGGTTTTCTTTAGCTTTCTACTTACTCTTGCCTCTTAAGAATTATGAGAGGATTCATTATGTGGCTGTGAAAGCTGTTCAGTCATGTTCAACTCTTCTGACCCCAGGGACTGTATACTCCACAGAATTCTCCAGGCCAGAATACGTCTCCAGGGGATCTTCTCCAGAATACTTCTCCAGGGGATCTTCCCAACCCAGAGATCGAACCCAGGTCTCCCCCACATTGCAGGTGGATTCTTTACCAGCTGGGCCACAAGGGAAGCCCAAGAATACTGGAGTGGGTATCCCTTCTCCAGCAGATTTTCTTGACCCAGGAATTGAACTGGGGTCTCCGACATTGCAGGCAGATTCTTTACCAGCTGAGCTATGAAGCTCTCATATGTGGCTACATGGACATTAACTCATTCATCCTTCAAGTAATTAATAGGCACCTGCTTATGTACCCGGTACTGTGCTAAGCACAGATGAGGCAAGAGGACTAAAGAAGGATCCTTACTCTGTAAAGCTGATAGTAGAGTGAGAACAACAGATGTGTATAAGCAATTAAAATGCAGTGTGCTTAGGGACTTGGGGTGGGAGGAGGGTAGGACTATAAAGGGAACACCAGGGAGTTTTCTAAGGTGACAGGACTGTTTGCATACTGATTGTGGTGATGGTCATACACGTCTGTAAGCATGTTAAAATTCACAGACCTGTATGTCAGAAGAAAAAAAGGATAATGTCACTATACAACAATTTAAAAAATAAGATGAAAAAACGTGATAGATGTTCAACAATAGGAGAAGAGATAAATAAACTCTGGTATATTCGTATGATGGAACACTAACGAGCAATAAGAGGAATGGACTACTGATAAATACAACGAGGGAGGTGAATCTCGAAATAATGTAGTGAAAGCTGAGGGAAAGAAACGAGATTCAGTGAAACACAGCCTGCTTGAGTTCATTTATACGAACTTCTAGAGTAGGCGACATTAACATGGGATGGCAGAAATCAGGTCGGGGTTGGCTTTGGTAGGGAGGGTGAGGGTGGGTCCGGTATTGACTGGGAAAGGAGCTCAGGGAACTTCAGGTGTGACTGAAATGCTCTGGGTCAAAATTGACTACAGATTTGAGAACCTTAATACATGTAAATTACATACCTCAATAAAAAACATGCATTTAGCTATCTTAACTTCTCTTTCACAACACAGAATTTATAATTGTGTTTAAAGTTGTAAAAATAAAACATTAACAACCTGTCTACCATATGAAATCATTTTTTAAGATAAATTAGAGTTCCTTTTGATTTCTTAATGAAATAAATATAATAGCCAACAGTAAATCTCACGACAAACATGATTAAAATGCAAGTGCAGAGTATGCAGCAGTAGGGGGGCAGGGAGGTCAGAGCCCTGCATTCTGCTGGGCTTAGGATGTGTTCCCAGGGAAGACCTTCAGCAAGAAGTGAACCTCACTGGGATGCTGAAGAAAGAGTAGGAAATGCTCAGTGCAAAGACCAGGAAAAGAATGGCCTTCCAGGACGACCTGTGCAAAGTCACAGATAGGAGGGTTGGGGTATGTCCTTCTGGGTGAGGTGCACTCAGGGGACATGAAACTGTAAAGGAGGGCTGGGCCTGGACCATAAAGACCATCCCCTTCCCTCACCCACCCTCTAGCACACCAGTGCTAAGCACTTTTGTGGACAGTTTAATTTAATCACAGCCATCCACAGTTTTCAGAACTGGGGTTTGGCAAGGTGCAGGACCCTACGCAGGGTTCTTGCCCGTTAGGCTTCCCACACAGATAGCCCAGCTCCAGCTTTCACTCTGATCCTCAGCCGTGTGCTGCGTCCTATTCTCCACGCTGAGAAGTCTGGCCTTGATTATGACACTGATGGGACCTAATGGAAGCCTTTACTTGTCCAGAATCTGCTTTATAGAGATAACAGGCCTCTGACAAGGATGGATCATTTGAACTGTGGTCCTCAGTCTTTTTTCCCCTGCCTCAATTCCCTTGAGAACTATTTTTAATATCATTAGTAATGATGGTTAAGCAGTGATCACCAAAGGCTGTCTCCATGACCTTCTTACAATTCTACAAATATTCCCCCACCAAGAGGTTCTAATTTGGGGACTGGGTCAGCAACAAGATGATTGCTCTATAAGTCTTTAAGTGGGAGATGGTATATCTTTGGAATCTGCAAATCTAAATGGGAACATGTGTGGAGTGGAGGGGATGGTATTGGGGAATTCTGTGCAGAGTCTGAGATCCTAAGGTAAGTGGATTTGTTGATCAGCTATTTTCCAGGCTTGGTGATCTAGATGGTCCTGGCCCCTGGCCCATCTGAGCTATGGAACTCTGTCAGGTTCGAGGTTTCAGAGACATGCTTAAAGAGAGGACATTGCCTCTGTGGTGATCCAAGGATTATGGTTCTCTGCTGTAAGGAATCCCAAGAAGGCTCTGATCTCAGAGTAGACATTTCCTGAGAAGTACCATCTTCTGGGTGGAGATGAAGACTGAGTAAAGGGCTTGGCACTGGCATTGGAGAACTGCCTTAATTGATAATGGATTTAAAATAATCACAACAAAGTGTCACAGAGCTCTATAACCTATCAAGTGTGTTTACATTTGTTATCTAAAAATAATTTTGAGGCCCAAGAAAATGCTGGAGGGCAGATGAGGAGGAGCCTGGTAGGCTGCAGTCCATGGGGTTGCTAGGAGTCAGACACTTCTGAGCAACTTCACTTTCACTTTTCACTTTCATGTATTGGAGAAGGAAATGGCAACCCACTCCAGTGTTCTTGCCTGGAGAATCCCAGGGATGGGGGAGCCTGGTAGTCTGCAGTCGATGGGGTCGCTAGGAGTTGGACACGACTGAGCAATTTCACTTTCACTTTTCACTTTCATGCATTGGAGAAGGAAATGGCAAACCACTCCAGTGTTCTTGCCTGGAGAATCCCAAGGATGGGGGAGCCTGGTGGGCTGCTGTCTCTGGGGTCGCACAGTCGGACATGACTGAAGCGACTTAGCAGCAGCAGCAGCAGCAGATGAGGAAACTGAGGCTTAAGGAGGTTAAACTGTTGATACTTGCATGGTTTGCCTGCTTTCCTTCTTTTTTTCCTTAGTTCTCTTCCTTCCTAACTTCCTTCTTTCAGTGTGAAAAAATATCTAGCTATTTGAGTTAATTATGGGCCATCTTATTCTAGAAAGGATTCAAGGCAGCTTGAGTGAGTGAAGTCACTCAGTTGTGTCCAACTCTTTGCGATCCCATGGACTGCAGCCTACCAGGCTCCTTCATCCATGGAATTTTCCAAACAAGAGTACTGGAGTGGGTTGCCATTTCCTTCTCCTCAAGGCAGCTTACAAGGTTATTAAAAAAAATAAAAGATAGTATAAAAGTGGGAGTGAATGTGAAAGAAAAATAAGTATTAGAACTGAAATCAATCCAAGAGTTACACTAAAGATGTTATAATGACATATATATTTGTTACTGATGGGGCACAAATTGGACTCTAAGTTTTTAGTTGTCAATGTGAAAAAAGGAAACCATAACATTATTCAGAGTGGCCACTTGCTAAAAACTAATAGCAGTAGCAAAACAATCAATTCCTCAGAAATATGGCTTTGGGTTCTTAATTAAAACATAAGCCAAAATGCATAGCAACTTCCTTTATAATTTAACAGCTTTGAACTTAGGCCTTAAGGGGCTTACCTGATGGCTTAAAATCTGCCTGCAATGTGGGAGACCTGGGATTGATCCCTGGGTCAGGAAGATTCCCTGGAGAAGGGAATGGCTAGCCACTCCATATTCCTGCCTGGAGAATTCCATGGACAGAGGAGCCTGGTGGGCTACAGTCCATGAGTTCACAAAGAGTAAGACACGATCGACTGACTAAGCATGCACACAACTAGGCTTTAAAACGTTAATTCTGATTTTCACACAAGAGAAACTACCATGTCACGTTTTAAAAAACATGTAAAGTAGACCCTCTCTCTGAACTCCTGTAGCAAATTCTATTTACAGAAATCAAAGCAGGTGAGTCCCCAGTGAACTCATTAGTTTTTGAAACAGCTTTAGGACCAAGGGAGACAGGCAGTGTGACTATCTCCATACCTGCTAAGGGGAAGAGACCAAAAAAAAAAAAACACAAAAAAACAAAAACCCACCTACCTACCAGGCTACAGGAATAAGAAGGTCTTTGTAGTGATAGTTCATCTTATTTTGTAAATTATTTTAACTTCATGATTAGCACTTGATGGCAAATATTAACATGACCTTTTTGTCTCTTACGTTTTGAATGATGACTATGTTGTACTGCCAGTTTCTATATTGTACATCTTGTGCCTTCAGGTCCCAAGGCCAGGTTTTATTTATATTGGCTATTTTATACTTTCTTCACTCAACCATCCAGTTTCCCTTACTTTTACGACAAGGAACAAGCACAGAGTTTTTCCTTTCTATAATTTATGTATGCAGAAAAATAAATCCAGGTCAGGAATACCCCTTGCATCCACACGAAGAGTCTGGAGCCACCTGACTCAATGACGCAACAAGCCCAAAAATAGAAAAAGCAATCTGGATGAAAGGCAAAGATGAGTGGAAACTTCTAAGCCAGCACTAAGGTGCTATGTCATATGAAATTAATTCTCTGAGGTCAGCGATTAGAGTCAGGTTACATCCCAAATGTAGTTCTGCCTGTTAATTATTTGACCCAATATTTATTTCGTTGAGCAAGATGCCCAGCCACAACTTCCACCTATGGGCTTGGGGGCAGAGGGAAGGAAGCAGACAGCCAGAGAAATAGCAGCTCCTTTCTTTTACAAATAGATGTGTCTCCCAGGCCCCTAACTGAAATGATTTACCTTCCTTTCTAAAGTGAGAGATCAGATGTGTCATGCTCTTCCCTTTCCAGCAAAATGAGGCACTTGAAATCAAGGAACTCTTTAGCCAGTGGATAAAGATGCCTGAAGAAACAGTTGTATCCTGTCACAAGAAGCTTGGAGCTGAGATGCTAACAAAACCACCCTTTGTAAGGCAAAGAGGAGGAAGCCAGGTGGGAATGGAATGGTGGATGTATTTATCTTTGGACTTCTGAAGACATATATCTCCCACAATAAAGACATTCAGAGTGGCAGTAAGAAGGGATGTCACTTGCCAGATGGAAATGTTGGATTAATGAGAGTACCATGAACAGGAATGACTCTCAAATACAGGGAGTAAGTTAGGATAACAGCCCCTCCTTAACGGAGGTGTCACACAGTTGCCTGAGGGGTTAGGGTGCAGAAAAAACAGTAGAAAGAGGATAAAAAACCTGGCACTTGACCACATGAGACTCATCAATAATAAAAATAATGGCGCCAGCAGGTGCTGTCACCCTATGCTACGTGACTGCTCTGGGCCAGGCAGTGCACCAAGAGCTTTATGTCTGTGACCTTGCTGATGAGTGCTGTCCCCTCCCTTCCCACATGGCTCCCAGGGGGGCATTCTGCCATCTGGGGATGTTTCTCCCCTTACGGGATGTCCGTGATATTCAAACAAGCTAGTGGCACCTAAATAACAATGGTGGATGGAAAGAAGACATCTACCCCATGACTGGCTTGCTGCTGGCCCTGAATCATGAGGCTGCTGAGAGGGTCAAGGTCACCAGCTGTGTGACCTGGGGGCCGATGGGAAGGCCAGAGTTCCCCAACCTCTTTCTTTCTCCCATCATTCTCATTTCTGCCCCTAAATCAACACACAGTGAAAGAAAAGAAGGGAAAGACTGATGCCTATAGCTGAAGTGTGCAGTTTAATGGCCAGAAACCAGACTTGTCACATGTAATCAAATCATCATAGTGTTGGTGACAGAGTTAAGACAGTTGAAAAAATAGTTGCTATTCCAACTTCCAATTTTCAAGTTATTGTTGGGGCTGAAATTTCTCTCACCTCAAGAGTTTTTATTTTGGAAAATCTCCAAAGCACACTTTTAGCCATATTCGGGTAATCGAAACATGAAAAAAACAGCAATGCTTTTCAGTCATATTAAATTCTAACCAGATGCTCTTAAAAAACTTTTCACACATACACAGCACCTTTTATTCTAGAGGAGTCTTTTTTTTTCACCCTGAATTGTATTCACCACAGACTGACAATACTAACTCTTTAAGAGACCTGGTAACCCCACTGACACACCATCTCCAGAGAGGAAGTAAAGAGGACCTCATCGGCCTTTCTAATTCTCCCTCTACTCACACTACTGGGAATCCATGTCAAATCAATCTAACAAACAAAACATTTACTGAATATTTTCTGCATACTGTTGAACAAAGCTGAAGAATAGTGGAAAGTTGGCATGAATTTAACTGACCTGCAAAGTGAAAATGACACGGAGGATTCCTATAAAAAAGTGCTAGGGCAAGAACCCTACCTGAATAGCTCATCTGACTGACTCACCTAAAAAACAGTGCTTCTGGCATCTTTTCATCTATGAACCACTAGGCAAAGAGAGAAACGGCTTGGTGTTTGGAGGAAAAGCAGAGTGGAGAAAAATCAATAATATTGTCTAGAGTACATGAGATCTCAGGTAACTATCCTCAGAAAAACCCCACAGCATGACCCATCAATACCTTGCCTGGTCCCCCACTAACCACTTTGACCCCTTCTATTCTCTACATGAAAGCCAGAAAGACCTTTTGAAAATATAAACAGGACTACACAATCTTCCAGTTTAAAACTCCACAGAAGTCTGCTTTTACACGTAGAATTACATCCCTATTCTGTACCACAAAGCACAGGCCCTGCCGTGACTGGCCTCCACTTACCCCTTCTGCCTCCCTTGTTCTCCTCCATGGCCCACTGCACCCCAGACACACTGAGCTCCCGAGGCGCCTGCAACATGCCAACCCCCTTCTCGCCTCAGAGCATTTACACTCGTTGTTCCCACACTTGGACGGCTCCTCCCGGTCTAGCTCCTTCACAGTACTCAGGTCCAGCTTCAGTGTCACCTCTTCAGAGGTCTCCTGACATCCAAAGTGGGCCCTCTCCTCCCTCTCCATCCTCTGCCTCAATTTTCTCTTATCTTCTATCATAGCACTATGGCAAGTTGTCGTTACCTGATTTATTTATTTGATCCATCCATGACTTTAAATTCCAAGATGGCAGGAACCAATAACGTCTGTTTTGTGTGTGTGTGTGTGTGTGTGTGTGTGTTTGCCATATTTTCAGGGTTCAAGATAGTCTCTGGACACAGCAGAAAGGCAATAAATAATTGTTGGATGGACAAATGAAGTGAATTACAAATAGTAAACTGGAAAAAACAATAGAAGAGAGTCATCTTTTTATGTTTTTACTACCACAAATACTGTTATACTACTGACAATCTTGGCTTTGAGGTTTTTCATGTATTCATTTTAACCAGGACCACCCTGACTGAACTTAAGAGGCTAAAAGAATGGTGACCTAACTTATGGCTACAATTAGAAAGTTTCAAAATGATTGCTTTATAAGACCAGGTCTGGCATACAATACAGTTTGAATAAGAGGGGGATTAGCCCTTTTTCATGCAGAGGTACTTGTGGTTGAAAGGAGCTGCTATTACGCTTGTAGCACAGTGCTCCTTAGGAAACGTGACAAAAGAACCTGATAGCCAGGCACCGGAACAGTAAGAATGGTGACAGGACGAGGTATTCCTGGGAAGCTACTAAGAAGCTGGTCCGAGTGGAGTGTCCTTGTCACCCTGCCGTGTGGCCCTCCTGGCCTGGGAGGCTGAACAATGGAGTTGCCTGGAAACTCAGAAGGACCCTGGGTAGCAGGCCTTCCTCTTTACCTCTGCCCAGTGACTAAAAAATAATATCAGGAGTGTGTTCTGTCTGGTTCCTTGGTACATAAGAACCATGACTGGTCTGGCCATACTAGAAAGGGAGCCTAGAATTGCCTTCCTGCTGGGGGACACTCCCTGGACTGCCTCAGTGGCCCCAGCTCCTCGTCCACTGGGCGTAGAGCAGACTTTTTCCAGTTACCTCCTGATTTGTCCAGCCCTAGGATAAAATTTTCTCCTTGGTTTCCTCAGCGTATTCAGTTTCTCTGCTTGGACTACAGCTGCTCGGCACCTCGTTATTTGGATGGGGTTCAGCTTTCTTGCACAGTTCCTGTCTTTCCCTGTCTCCTCCTCCCCATTCCCTAGCTGCTGCTTAGGATCTGGTCCCACCTCAGGCAGCTCACTTGGCACCACACTGCAGCCGCCTACCCAGATTCTCCCAGCAGGGCTGAAATAACTCCACTTGTAACGTATGCTGCCCAGTCCCCATGCTGGGGCCGCCTCCCCCATTCCTCATTTTCCACCCCACAGAGGTCCTAGCATCTTTCATCAGACAAGTGCACAGAGGTGACATTAGTGGTCCCCTCAGGTCACAGGGACAACCTTGTTTAAACCCAGGGATGACTCTAGGGAATCTGTGACGTAGTGGCTTCTTTAAGGCTTCATGTCAAGTAGAGGGCAACCAGTGGTGTGAAATTTAAACCTGAGTTACACAATTTTTATGAATAAAACATGAGGCTAAAATTAGATGAGCACTGAGCTTCTTTTCGGGAGAAACATCCCAGAGTCCCACACAGAGCCCTTCCGGATCCAAATCCTGAAGTTTTCCCACTATACCTCTCTGACCGTAATTTTCTGCTAAAATGCCTCTGGTGGCTCCCCACTGTCTGTGCGGTTATAACATCTGGCATCAATGCATCAAGGCTCTTAACATTTTGGACCCAAATAAAGATTCCACTTTACCTAAGACAAGGCTGGACACCACACCCCTGTTCTCTGGGCATGGGAGCAGCTCAACTCTGCTGGGCCCGTCGTGTGCTCTCCTGCCAGCCTGCCTGTGCTCACACTGTGTCCTCTGTTGAGAATACTCTCCTTCTTAACCCTGCCCCTGGCAGAAACCCACTCCTCCTCCCCCAGGGCATTCAGTTCAAGTATTTCCACCCCACCTCCACCCTGTGCAGCTTCCCAGACCTGCAGTTCGAGTAGACTCAGAAGGCATTATGTTAAGCCCTATATTACAATGCACAGCCCATCAAAATTATAATTGTGATGAGTGTTCTCTCCTACTACATTCTGAGTTTTGCATGGTATGTTGCGGGCACTCAGTAAATATCTGTGGAAGTGAGCTAAAAACGGTGTGCTTATACTTGTATAACTGGCTATTAAAGACAAAAGTTACTAAGCCAAGATTTGAGCTGAAAAAGGAATCAACTTTTTGCTGATATAACATGTCTTTGTAAGATGTGTCATTAGAAAGGAAAAACAAGACTAGACTAAAACAACATTCTCAAGAGAAGAAGCGCTGAGAGGTGAGAAATTCTTCTAACTCGTGTATTTTCCTGTTCACAAAGGAACTTTCTAGTCAAGGAGAAAGCATTGATTCAGTTTGAGAGGTTGCTGGAATTCTCTCCTTTTTCCTCTAGTTTTGGGAGAACTAGTATCCATTTGGAAAAGTAATGGGGATGTAAAAGTGAAGACAGCAATGCAGCGATATGCATCAACAAGGCTACTGAGTGATGATACAGCTATGCCCAGAGAGAAACATTACAGGGCGACATTAAAGTAGGACACCTGAGGAATGCCTTAGAACTGAGACAGCTGTCACCTGATATTCTGACATTTTTGAAGTATAGGAAGAAATAGCACCTGGAAACCGAAAAGTACAAATTGTTTGTAACAACGACATTCCAAAGTCAAAAGTATATTTTCCTCATCTTTTTTAAAAAAGTTAACCTGTTAGCATCATCCTCACTTTAGAAAAATGTGAAAAATATGTATAATTCTAGAACTCTGTCTACAGGTGGCCTTCAAAAGAGAGAGCTGCCCTTCACTATACCAGATTTTCCTAAACAGACCTGTTTACCTGGAGGTACTTTTCTGTTTTGTGGATTATCCAGAACTTTATTTCCACCTCTTAAATTTTTTTTTTTTAAATTGGACTATAGCTGCTATACGATGCTTTGTTAGTTCCAAGTGTAGAGCAAAGTGAATAAGTTATACATGTTATACAGACCTTTTATTTTTACGTATAAGTCATTAATCCAACCCTTAAGGAAGATGAAAGAAAGGATAATATGTGAAATTTAAATCTGTCAATTTCTCTGCTAGTAAATGTTTACTAGGAAAAATTTTAAAAGCCTGGAATGACTGATTGATATGTTTAATATGTGAGCTTTCTTCTTTCGTGACCTTTCAGCTCACTGAGACACTATTCTAAAGCTGCTTTACTTGAAGGTTGCGTCTTCCTCTATCCACTAAAATGGCCAGTGATCTTGCCTCCATACAGTACATATTTACTGAGCTCTGACTTTGTGCTCGGGGCTGGGGCTACAGCTCTCTACTCTAAGAACTCCCAAATGCAGAGGGGGAGAGACAAGTGTGCTGGCAGTTGCAATTAAACTGGGATTGAGGGTAAGGTACAGTTAAGCTCTGGGTACCTTGGGAGTACCAGGGAGGAACATAATCCACGTGGGCTGGGAGAGGACAGTGGGAAGGAAGGATCTGGAATGTGAGTCAGCATGAAGTGAGGCATGCCCAGGGAACACTGTCTCGGCTGCCCAGTGATCCAGCTCTGCTGCTGAGACCCCTGCAACTTCTTTTCAGAATTCACAGAAATAAAGAGACCAAAAAAAGGACTAACAGTTTAAACTGAGTTTAAATCTCACTATATTTTTAAGAACTGATACTGATACATCTCTCAATACCCTGCAGACATCCACAGTGAATTAGTAAGAGTTGAGCAAAAGGCATACATAGCGTTAGTGTTTTCCTGGATCATTTTCAGGTCGTCAATTGACAGGCTCATGGAATATTAGTGCTTAACTAGAACCAAGATCTTTCAGTCCAGAACCTTCACAAAGGGGGAAATTGAAGCTCAGGATCAGTGAAAAAAAAATGACCACTAAAAGATGAGGGATACTTTCCCCTGCTATTTCCCTTCTTTACTTGGTTGTTTGGTCACCTGTGAGTACACGGAAATATGACCCTTTAGAGAATCTGTTCTGGTTATGTCCTCACAATTCCATCGGCTGTCTGTTCCACCACAGAACTACGAGTCTGCCCAGCTTTCTGTTCCCTCCTCCCCTGCAGATACCTGTTGGCGGTCGACACTGTGATAGGAGGGCTACAGGAAGGGGAGAGAATGATTGTCTTAGGAACCAGTTTTCAAAATTTAATGGTCAGACTAATATTAATTCCATGGACCCAGAGAAACTTTAATCATGATGGAATTTATGACAATTATATTTCAGGGTATACATAAAGTGTAAAGTCGCAGTGTTAGTTGCTCAAGTCATGTTTGACTCTTGGTGACCCCATGGATTGTAGCCTGTCAGGCTCCTTAGTCCATGGGATTCTCCAGGCAAGAATACTGGAGTGGGTTGCCATTCCCAACTCCAGGGGATCTTCCCAACTCAGGGACTGAACTCAGGTCTCCTGCATTGCAGGCAGCTTCTTTACTGGCTTAGCCACCAAGCTGAGACAATTATATCAGTTCTGGAAAGAGGCCTAGTGGATACTGTGCAAATGGAAAATAAGAAATTATTAAAACAACAAATGGTTACTTGTCTCATAAAGTTGCTTATATCTCAAAAGTATATCTTATTAGTATAACTTTAAGTGAAAAGCTGCCCTTTAACTTTTTCAAAGGTGAGTGAACAAAACAGTGAAAAGTCTGATTCAGGCCCACGGCGGTATACCAGAATCTCTTCAATATGCCATGTGAAAAGGGAAGGACTGGTAAGGAATGTACTTCTTTGTATTCATAAATATAGTACTATAGCAGTGCTGTCTGACAGAGATATAAGCCACCTATGTAATGTTAAATTTTTTAGTAGTCTCATGAAAAAGTAAAAAAAAAAAGATAAAAACAATTTTAAAAAACTATGGTAAAATATAAGTAAGAATTTACTGTCTTAACCATTTTTGAATGTAAAATTCAATCGTATCAAGTATATACATTCACATTGTTGTGCATCCACCATTACTATCCATTTCCAGAATTTTCCTATTATCCCAAAAGAAACTTGATATCTGTGAAATAATAACTTTCTAGCCCTACTCCCCAGCCCTTGGTATCTTACTTTACTTTCTATCTCTATGAATTTCACTATTCTAGGTACCTTATACAAGCAGAATCAGACAGTATTTGTTCCTTTGTCTGGCTTATTTCACTTAGATTTGTCGTCAAGTTTCATCAATATTATAGCATACATCAGATTTCCATTCTTTTTAAAGACTGAATAATATTCTACTATAGGCATACACCGCATTTTGTTTATCTACTCATCTGTTGTTACACATTTGAGTTGTTTCCACTTTTTGGCTATAGTGAAGGTAAAAATAATTTTAATGTATTTTATTTAACTCAATATATCTGAAGTATTAAACTTCAACATAGCCAATATAAAAATAATTAATGAGATATTTTCTATTCTTTCTTGCAATAAATACCTGAAATTCAATGTGTATTTTATAACTACAGCACATGTCAATTTGGATTAGCCAAGTTTCTTGTTCTAATTAGCCACATGCAGCTAGCAGTTAATATAGGAGGGTTTGTAGTCAAGTTTTGGTAATCATGACTCCTCCTGCAATACATCTTAGTGGATAACCTGATGCGAAGAGTTGACTCATTGAAAAAGACTCTGATGCTGGGAGAGATTGGGGGCAAGAGGAGAAGGGGACGACCCAGGATGAGATGGCTGGATGGCATCACGGACTCGATGGACATGAGTCTGAGTGAACTCCGGGAGATGGTCATGGACAGGGAGGCCTGGCGTGCTGCGATTCATGGGGTCGCAAAGAGTCGGACACGACTGAGCGACTGAACTGAACACTTTATTGGTTCTCATGTAGCCCAAGTGTTTAGAACTGGGGCTCTGGAGTCAGATTAATCTAAATTCAGATTTCAGATCTCTCACTAATTATCTCAGTATATTAGAAAGGTTATTTATTAATAATATGTCTAAATGTGAGTTTCTTCATCTGTAATGTGGATAAAAAACACTATTTCTCCCACAGGGTTGCTGTGAATTAAGTTAAGTAACACAAAATGCTTAACATAGCATTGCCACAAAATGCTACTAATAAGTATAATAAAAAAAAGTCATATTTCAGGTCAGTAAGACCTTTGTTTTTGTATAGTTCTGTGTATTCTTGCCACTTCTTAATCTCTTCTGTTTCTATTAGGTTCTTACTGTTTCTGTCTTATCACAGTCATCCTGCATGAAATGTTCCTTTGATAGCTCCAATTTTCTTCAGTTCAGTTCAGTCGCTCAGTCGTGTCTGACTCTTCACAGCACGCCAGGCCTCCCTGTCCATCACCAACTCCTGGAGTTCACTCAGACTCACGTCCACTGAGTCAGTGATGCCATCCAGCCATCTCATCCTCTGTCGTCCCCTTCTCCTCCTGCCCCCAATCCCCAGAGATCTCTAATCCTTCCAATTCTATTGTTTTCCTCAATTTCTTTGCATTTTTCAATTTGCATGTTCTTGCATTGATCATGATGGTGTGATCACTCACCTAGAGCCAGACACCCTGGAATGCAAAGTCAAGTGGGCCTTAGGAAGCATCACTACGAACAAAGCTAGTGAAGGTGATGGAATTCCAGTTGAGCTATTTCATATCTTAAAATGATATTGTGAAAGTGCTGCACTCAATATGCCAGCAAACTTGGAAAACTCAGTAGTCCAGTCAGTTTTCATTCCAATCCCAAAGAAAGGCAATGCCAAAGAATGTTCAAACTACTGCACATTGCACTCATCTCACACAATAGCAAGTTCAGTTCAGTTGCTCAGTCGTGTCTGACTCTTCGTGACCCCATGAATTGCAGCATGAGAGGCCTCCTTGTCCATCGCCAACTCCCAGAGTTCACTCAAACTCATGTCCATTGAGTCAGTGATGCCATCCAGCCATCTCATCCTCTGTCGTCCCCTTCTCCTCCTGCCCTCAATCTTTCCCAGCATCAGGGTCTTTTCCAGTGAGTCAGCTCTTGGCATCAGGTGGCCAAAGTATTGGAGTTTCAGTTTCAGCATCAGTCCTACCAGGGAACACTCAGGACTGATCTCCTTCAGGATGGACTGGTTGTATCTCTTTGAGTCCATGGGACTCTCAAGAGTCTTCTCTAATACCACAGTTCAAAAGCATCAATTCTTCGGTGCTCAGTCTTCTTTATAGTCAAACTCTCACATCCATACATGACTACTGGAAAAACCATAGCTTTGACTAGACGGACCTTTGTTGGCAAAGTAATGTCTCTGCTTTTTAATATGCTAGGCTGGTCATAACTTTCCTTCCAAGGAGTAAGCATCTTTTAATTTCCTCGCTGCAGTCACCATCTGCAGTGATTTTGGAGCCCCCCCAAATAAAGTCAGCCACTGTTTCCCAATCTATTTGCATGAAGTGATGGGACCAGATGCCATGATCTTGGTTTTCTGAATGTTGAGCTTTTAGCCAACTTTTCACTCTCCTCTTTCAATTTCATCAGAAGCTCTTTAGTTCTTCTTCACTTTCTGCCATAAGGGTAATGTCATCTGCATATCTGAGGTTATTGGTATTTCTCCCGGCAATCTTGATTCCAGCTTGTGCTTCATCCAGCCCAGGGTTTCTCATGATGTACTCTGCATAGAAGTTAAATAAGCAGGGTGACAATATACAGCCTTGATGTACTCCTTTTCCTATTTGGAACCAGTCTGTTGTTCCATGTCAAGTTCTAACTGTTGCTTCCAAACCTGCATACAGATTTCTCAGGAGGCAGGTCAGGTGGTCTGGTATTCCCATCTCTTTCAGAATTTTCCACAGTTTATTGTGACCCACACAGTCAAATGCTTTGGCATAGTCAATAAAGCAGAAATAGACGTTTTTCTGGAACTCTCTTCCTTTTTCAATGATCCAGCAAATGTTGGCAATTTGATTTCTGGTTCCTCAGGTCAGTTCAGTTCAGTCTCTCAGTCGTGTCTGACTATCTGCGACCCCATGAACCTCAGCATGCCAGGCTTCCCTGTCCATCACTAACTCCTGGGGTCCACCCAAAACCATGTCCATTAAGTCGGTGATGCCATCCAACCG
The DNA here is from genome assembly GCA_006410935.1 of Redunca redunca. Classification (NCBI taxonomy): domain Eukaryota; kingdom Metazoa; phylum Chordata; class Mammalia; order Artiodactyla; family Bovidae; genus Redunca; species Redunca redunca. Next base: position 277,216 of record SJYQ01000745.1, read on the forward strand.
TTTCATCCTCTGTCATCCCCTTCTCCTCCTGCACTCAATCGTTCCCAGCATCAGGGTCTTTTCCAGTGAGTCAGCTCTTCAGATCAGGTGGCCACAGTAGCAAAGTAATGCTCAAAATTCTCCATGCCATCCTTCAGTGATACATGAACTGTGAACTTCCAGATGTTCAAGTTGGATTTAGAAAAGGCAGAGGAACCAGAAATCAAATGGACAACATCCACTGGATCATTGAAAAAGTAAGAGAGTTCCAGAAAAACATCTACTTCTGCCTAATTGACTATGCCAAAGCCTTGGACTGTGTGGATAACAACAAACTGGAAAATTCTACAAGAGATGGGAATACAAGACCACCTGACCTGCCTCTTGAGAAATCTGTATGCAGGTCAAGAAGCAACAGTTAGAACTTGACATGGAACAACAGACTGGTTCCAAATAGGAAAAGGAGTACATCAAGGTTGTATATTGTCACCCTGCTTATTTAACTTATATACTGAGTACATCATGAGAAATGCTGGACTGGATGAAGCACAAGCTGGAATCAAGACTGCTGGGAGAAATACCAATAACTTCAGGTATACAGATGACACCAGCCTTATGGCAGAAAGTGAAGAAGAACTAAAGAGCTTCTTGATGAAAGTGAAAGAGGAGAGTGAAAAAGTTGGCTTAAACTCAACATTCAGAAAACTAAGACCATGATATCCAGTTCCATCACATGGCAAATTGATGGGGAAACAGTGGAAGCAATGACAGACTTTCTTTTTAGGGGCTCCCAAATCACTGCAGATGGTGACTGTAGCCATGAAATTAAAAGACACTTGCTCCTTGGAAGAAAAGCTATGACCAACCTAGACAGCATATTAAAAAGCAGAGACATTACTTTGCCAACAAAGGTCCGTCTAGTCAAAGCTATGGTTTTTCCAGTAGTCATGTATGGATGTGAACTGGACTATAAAGAAAGCTGAGCCCTGAAAAATTGATGCTTTTGAACTGTGGTGTTGGAGAAGACTATTGAGAGTGTCTTGGACTTCAGGGAGATCCAACCAGTCCATCCTAAACGAGATCAGTCCTGAGTGTTCCTTGGAAGGACTGATGCTGAAGCTAAAACTCCAATACTTTGGCCACCTGATGCGAAGAGCTGACTCATTTGAAAAGACCCTGATGCTGGGAAAGACTGAAGGCAGGAGGAGAAGGGGACGAAAGAGGATGACATGGTTGGATGGCATCACTGAGTCAATGGACATGAGTTCAATTAGGCTCCAGGAGTTGGTGATGGACAGGGAGGCCTGGTGGGCTGCAGTCCATGGGGTCTGAAAGAGTTGGACATGACTGAGCAACTAAAATGAACTGAACTGAACTGAACTAAATTTCTTTGCATTGTTCATTTAAGAAGGGCTTGTTATCTCTCCTTGGTGTTCTCTGAAACTCTGCCTTCAGTTGGGTATATCTTTCCCTTTCTCCTTTGTCTAGAGCTTCTCTTCTTTCCTCAGCTATTTGTATAGCTTCCTCAGACAACTCTTCAAAAACAGCGTCACCAAAGACAAAGAAATACTGAAACACTGTTCAGATTGAGGGAGAGCCATGGCCACTAAATGCTACACATAATCCTGGAACAAAAGAAAAATAAAGTTTCCCTCTGCAAATAACACTATTGAGACAGTTGGTAAAAAGTTGAATGGAGACTATGGATTTAGAAAATAATTTGGTATCAATATTAATATACTGAATTTGATACTCATAGTTATGTAGAAAAGTGTAATTGCTTTTAGGATAAAAGACTGAAGCACATAAGTTGATTCAGAAAAACACACACACGTATATAAACACAAGGGGATAGGTGGGAAGAGGGAGATTAGAGGAAAAAAGGGAGAGAGACAGCAAATGTGGCAAAATGCTAAAATATGGAGAACCTGAATGAAGAGTATACAGGAGTTCTTTACTATTCATGTATCTTTTCTGTAAGTTTGAAATTATTTCAATGCTTATAGCTAAAAATAAAGAGCATGGGTTTCAGTGCGACTCAGATCGAAGTTTGAATTCCGAGCCTGATATTTATCATCCAGGAGACTGTAGGGAAGTTAATTATTGTAAGCTTTGGTTTTCTTATTTGATCACCAATTCAAGACCAGCTTGGTCTTCCCAGATGGCTCTAGTGATAAAGAACCTGCCTGCCAATGCAGGAGACATAAGAGACGCAGGTTCGGTCTCTGTGTCTGGATGATCCCCTGGAGGAGGGGATGGCAACCCACTCCAGTAATCTTGTCTGGACAGAAGAGCCTGGTGGACAACTTGCACGCACAGGACGAACTTAAAGGGGTGCTGTGATGGTTATGTAAAATAATACACAGAATGGAGCACCTGGCTAGTGGTGAGTCTGCCTGGCAGAGGACCTGATACCTAACTGGTGAGGAAGTATATACTCGCTAAAGAAATGAACAAGCTCCTTCCTCCTGCCCCTTCCCACCAATCAGAGTAAGTGATAGCACTTAGAGAAAACTAACAAATTTTTTAACGAAGTATGAGATTTTTCTTAACATCTGCATAACGCAAAACAAAAACCTTGATTAATCATAATAAATATCATCATACATTTGAATGTTGCTCTTAAGTTTCCTCAGCATTTTGCCCTCATGTCTCATATGACACTGAATGGAACAGGCAGGCATTCAAGTTAAAGTTCAACACAGCGTTAATAATAGCGAGTCTCTGCAGTGCCTTGGGTCATGACTGTCAAAGAAGAGGGCATGCCCTTATTACTTAAATCTCAAACAGGGCTTGCTTCAGTTCTTGGTTGCAGGGTACAAAATGAGGGGCGGTCTAACGTCCATCGGGGCATCTGTTCTTAAGATGCTGGCACTGCTGTTTGTTGCGGTTCACAGTGTATCTGGGGCAGTGACAGGGCACAGAAGGGGACCCAGGTTGTGCCTGGGAGGTTTCTTGTCTCAGCCAAGATGTGCACATAAATTTGAAATCACCCAAGAGGGTGGTTTCAGAGTTGCCTGCCAAAGAGTGGTGTCTTCTAATCTGGAGAGCAGCTGCTGGGCACAGGCATGCAAACACACACACACACACAGACACACACACACACAGACACACACACACCCAGACACACTCACGGAGCCTATACCTGCCTCTACTTGTCTGCTCTGGGCAGATGGCTCCCGGTTCTTGGGTCGTCTCATTCTGCACCTCAGTCCAGTTAGACCCTTTCTTCTGTGGAGGCTGGCAAGCTGTGGGGTGAGGGATTCAGCCAGGTTGCCTGCCTTCTGAGTATGAAGGACACAGCCTGGAGAGGGAGGAGGGTTATATTTAGTGTTTGGGCCCAGTCAGTGTTGGGCTCCCCACCGCCTTTCCTCTGCGGAACTGTCAGTGGACCCTGGTTGCAGGTTCTCCTTGACTTTGAAGCCCACAAAACAAAAACTGAGAGACTGTCCAAAAAGAAAAGAAGAAAACGCTGTTGGTCCCTGGATTCCACTGTTGGATTTGGTGGGGATGAGAAGAGAGGACCACCGGGTGTGACTGAGCAGAGGCACCTGCGCAGTAAGGTGAGTTTCCCCAGTGCCACTGAGAAGAGGCTTTGGGGACATGTCTGTGATATCCAACATCCAGGAACTGCCCCCACTGCTCTCCAGGGGCAGAAGCTTCTGGGCATTATGCAAGGGAATAGAGTAAATCTTAGGCATGATTAAGGGCTTATGAAGGGTGATGACGTTTTTTAATATGAAGAAGAGCTGCTTGCAAAATAGAGGAACTATCCTGACAGGAGATATGAAAGGAGACCAAAATAAAATCTTAAATTGCTATCCTCTTTAGAGTAAGACAAATGGTCAAAAATTTTTAAATGGTTTGGGCAGATGACTTTGTTTGGTAATAGCTTGATTTTGCAAATTGAAGTAAATGATCAATGCATAATTTGAAAATCATCCCAAATGTGGAGAAGTGTATTAGATAGGCTAGACTGGTTAGGAGGCATTTTCTTTTTATGGAAAGACAGAAGAAATTAACATCTTAAAATGGCAACTTAGAGGTTTAAAAATTCTTGACCATTTGTCTTACTCACATTTCTTTGGTGCTAAAGATTTGATGAATGAGCAAGATTTGATGAATGGGGGCCAGAGAAGAGAAGCAGATTCTTGAGGTGGGGTTTTTTGGAAGGTCTTGGAAGATACCTATCACCCCAAAGCAAGACTGGATGTTTATGGCACAACAAACCTCAGTGTCAATGGGAAATGAAGCCTGATTGCTGCCAAATGATACCAGAGAAAGTTCTGTACTTGCTCAGTGGGAGTATTAGTCAGTGTTTAGGGTGAATGCATAGTTTTGAATACAGATCCAGTTCGAGAGATACGTGTTCAGCTAAAATTTTTGTGACATATTCAATCACTGTTTTTCATTACATCTGATGATCACATCTTTCTTCAATATCTATGCAAGTCTTACGAAGGACTGCAAGAAATGCAATGCATACACTGCTCAGCTGCATTCACCATGTTCTATGAGTGCGTTAGGCTTGTAATAAAGGAGGGCAAGGGGTAGCGTACTACTGGTGAAAACTTTTCCAAACTGTGGCGATGCTCCTCTTGCTTCAACTAAATACACTTTTCCTATGATCATACTTTCTAATACATCAATCTTCTATCCTCCCATAACAAAAATTCCAAGTAAATACATCTCTATAGTCATCAGTTGATACTATTATGAAACTCATATTATACTTAATTAAAAATGAGCATAAATACTTAAAGAGCTCTTTGCTATTGAAAATTTCTAAAGGCAGCAATAATATTCACTGGCTATTTTTATTTCTTTAAAACAAATACGTTGGGCAATCAAGACAAGTCTATGCTTACAAGAGTTTTTCAGGTAATTTCCCAAAGCAAAGTTGAGTTTGGGTTCTTAAGATTGCCAATGCAAAAATATTCTGTAAAAATTCTAGGATGAAGAAAGTATTGATTATAAACAAAAAAAGTGTAAAAAATTTTTTTAAAAGAGTTTAGCTTCTGTTAAAGTTTGTATGTAGTTTTCTTTTTTCATTTAAATTGTTGTTGAATAAAAAAATTGTTAGCCAAGAATTGGTCTTAGGTACTGACATTGTCACTGGAGATACAGATACTTTATTGTGGTTTCAAAATGATGATCCATTTACCTATCGTATGGGATAGATGTTGTAATGTGCCAAGAGTTCAGGAGCAATGGGAATGAGCTCCAGGGATGGGGAAAAACAAAAGTAAAGGGCCCTGTATTCTTCAGAAGAAAGTCCATGTTATTCTTGTCTTAACGTAAGAGAAAGTTTTCATTACTACTGAAATACATGTCTCGCCTCTTCAATATGTTACATTAAAAAACATTTAAAGGAAAAAATGTTGCTTTTATTTGCCTTTGGACAGAACTAAGTGGCCACCAGCATTTAATAGCCATTCATACAGAGAACAACATAATTTTTTTGTTTTGTTTGTTTCATTATAATTAGGTAGACCACTCTTATGGTAAAAGGGCTTAAAGAGTTTGCTCACTTGTTCATTCATTCAACAAATGTTTAGAGTGCCTACTACATGTTGGGTTACCAGAGATACAGTAGTGAATGGAGCAAAAGTGGTTTCCATATTCTCTGAGTATAGACATCTTCACAGAGGGGCCAATTATTAGTGATTTGAATCTTAATACTGTTCATGTTTCTCAAGAGGCAGGACAGGTGGTCTGGTATTCCCATCTCTTGAAGAATTTTCTAGTTTATTGTGACCCACACAGTCAAAGGCTTTGGCATAGTCAAGAAAGCAGAAATAGATGTTTTTCTGGAACTCTCTTGCTTTGTCCATGATCCAGCGGATGTTGGCAATTTGATCTCTGGTTCTTCTGTCTTTTCTAAAACCAGCTTGAACATCTGGAAGTTCACGGTTCACATATTGCTGAAGCCTGGCTTGGAGAATTTTGATCATTACTTTACTAGCGTGTGAGATGAGTGCAATTGTGCAGTAGTTTGAGCATTCTTTGGCATTGCCTTTCTTTGGGATTGGAATGAAAACTGACCTTTTCCAGTCCTGTGGCCACTGCTGAGTTTTCCAAATTTGTTGGCATATTGAGTGCAGCACTTACACAGCATCATCTTTCAGGATTTAAAACAGCTAAACTGGAATTCCATCACTTCCACTAGCTTTGTTCGTAGTGATGCTCTGCAAGGCCCACTTGACTTCACATTCCAGGGTGTCTGGCTCAAGGTAAGTGATCACACCATCGTGATTATCTTGGTCGTGAAATTCTTTTTTGTACAGTTCTTCTGTGTATTCTTGCCACGTCTTCCTAATATCTTCTGCTTCTGTTAGGTCCATACCATTTCTGCCCTTTATCAAGCCCATTTCTGCATGAAATGTTCCCTTGGTATCTCTAATTTTCTTGAAGAGATCTCTAGTCTTTCCCATTCTGTTGTTTTTCTCTATTTCTTTGCATCGATCGCTGAAGAAGGCTGTCTTATCTCTTCTTGCTATTTTCTGGAACTCTGCATTCAGATGCTTATATCTTTCCTTTTTGCTTCTCTTCTTTTCACAGCTATTTGTAAGGCCTCCCCAGACAGCATCACCAACTCGACGGACGTGAGTTTGAGTGAACTCCAGGAGACGGTGATAGACAGGGAGGCCTGGTGTGCTGCGATTCATGGGGTCACAAAGAGTCGGACACGACTGAGCAACTGAACTAACTAACTAACTGTTCATGTTGCCTACCATGGTATTTTCTCCTTTGTTTCTAAGTAAAAGACTAGAAAAAAGTTTCCTACTTATAAAGGTTGATTTAGTGTCTGCAAGATAGGGAGAGAATTCCAGGGACCAAATAATCAAATAATCAGATTGGAATATACATTTTAGTGAAACTACTTGAGCCTTCTTTGAGGGACGTTAACATTTTTGTTCTAAATTATAGATGTCAGACAAAGGCTCATATACCGATAGTTTGCTTCTTCAGAATTGGGTCAGACAAGATGTCTCTAACGAGGACACTAGAGCAAAATTTGTATTAGATAGCCTCATGGCTATCTGGGGCTCAAATCTGATGAGAGTTCAAGATGTTTCTGACTAATTTGTCTGACAAAGACGGTCAATCACTGGAGGCTACAACAGCAAGAGTGGCAGTACCGTGCTTCTCACTATGGTTGAGGAAACTTTGTACAATGGCGTTATTCGTAACCACAGGGTCACTTTATACCTGGGAGGTGTCCTACATTGTTTACAGAATTTGAGTATCACTCACTCACTTGATCATAAGGTGACCCTGCATGATAGGAAATGCAAGTATTATTCTCTCTTCAGCCGATGGAAAAACTAGGTTTTAGACTTTTAAGGAACCAGCCCAGCTAATGTTCTCTCTAATGCAGTCTCCTTAAATAATTTCTCAAATGAAGTCCAGAAAAGTTCTCAGTTTTCAGCCTGAGTACTCCCAGTTCCAAGCACCGGTTGAAGGTGGTGGTGGCCAACTGGAAGCTGCCAATGGGAGAGTTTCAGGCCTTCCCACACACCACTGTCTTCCTGCCTCTACCTCCCTTCTACACTTACCCAACAGTTCTTTCCTCTGGCCCTCAAAATAGTGTAGTTTCTAAACAAGATATAAGCTATTGCTTTTTTCTTCTTTTTATGATGGGAACAGGATAGTATACTCATCTACATGTGAATGCAAATAGAATTTTAAACTTCTGGTTAGTGCCAAAAGTCTGGCAACATAAAAAGTCATCAGATCAGATTAGACCAATTGTCCACCCAGCCCAGATCCTGCTACTGGTGGATGCATAAGTGGGCCCTTGAGAGAAGCAGTTTATCAATGGTAAGTGAAAATATCACAGGACAAAATTATGGGGGAAAATGGTAAGCTGACAGCTATATCAACTGAGACATATGAGTTAAGTCAGAGCTCCATCAAGATCGGCAGAGCTGATCAGAGCAGCCTTGAGTGAAGGTCTCTCTGGTGGATTTCAAGAGAGTAAACTGATCTGCTGGTAACTGGGATACTGAAGATAACAGGGTGTAGGGTACCACTCATAGCTAGTATTCTCTGTTATGGCTAGCTATGATCAATCAAATGCACTTTATTTCTTCCTTACATTTTTTTTTCCTGGAATTTATTGTGTACCTATTTAAGGTTTATTATAATTGTTTGGAGGTGTTTAGCTATTGGGTTGGCCAGAAAGTTTATTTGGGTTTTCTTGTAACATCTAATGGGAAAATCCGGACAAATTTTTTGGCCAACCCAATACTTTGCTCTAGTGGCTGGGACAGAATGTCTCAGATCCCTTTGACGGATCCAGGGACAATCCTCTGACTAGGAAAGTAGAGTTTAGGGAGGACAGGAATGTGGGTAAAGCAGAGGCTGCTTCTAGGAGCTGCTGCTCCAGGCCTGGAGACAGAAAGAGACAGAGGCAGCTGCCTGAGCCACAGTATTAACTGCCAGGTTGTGACTAGGGACGCCAGCTCCTTGGTTTTCAGCTGCTCCAAACATCTTCACCAGGAGCTATTTTAAGAACCTTTGCATTTGATCAGGGAGCATGTGGGGTTAAGCCTTGTGTTTTCCATTTCAGTTTTAGATCCCAAGCAGGTGCAGTTAGTAGTTCAGAGTTTAAAAACTTATTATTGTATTTCTCCCCAATCAATGCAAAAATAACTTCATATTAGGGGAGAAAAATCATGTAACTGAGATCAAGACTTGTTTCTTAAATAAAATTAAAAGTATTTAGAACTTGAACTTAAAAAAAAAACCACTAGCATTTTCCATTATAATTCTTGTTTGGCAAACTTGGCTGAAAGTATGAAGGAATAAATAAAGTCATTTGGCTAAAGTAGTCATGTATGGATGTGAGAGTTGGACTATGAAGAAAGCTGAGTGCTGAAGAATTGATGCTTTTGAACTGTGGTATTGGAGAAGACTATTGAGAGACTCTTGGACTGCAAGGAGATCCAACTTGTCCATCTTAAAGGAAATCAGTCCTGAATATTCATTGGAAAGACTGATGCTGAAGCTGAAACTCCAATACTTTGGCCACCTGATGCGAAGACCTGACTCATTGGAAAAGACTCTGATGCTGGGAAAGATTGAAGGTGGGAGGAAAAGGGGACGACAGAGGATGAGATAGTTGGATGGCATTACCGTCTCAATGGACATGAGTTTGAGTAAACTCTGGGAGTTGGTGATAGATAGGGAGCCCTGGCGTGCTGTAGTCTATGAGGTCGCAAAGAGTCAGACATGATGAGCAACTGAACTGAACTGAAAAGTCAGGACAATATATAACTATTTGTGCTACTGTCCATTAATCTAATGCTGTGCATGCGTGCTCAGTAGCTCAGTCATGTGCAACTCTTGCAACCCCATAGACTGTAGTCTGCCAGGTTCCTCTATCCATGGAATTTTCCAGGCAAGAATACTGGAGTGGGTTGCCAATTCCTACTCCAGGGGATCTTCCCGAGCCAGGGACAGAATCTGCATCTCTTGCGTCTCCTGCATTGGCAGGTGGATTCTTTACCACTGAACCACTTGACAAGTCTCAATCTAACCCTACATTCTACTTATTATGCTTAGAATATTGCTGACGAGGACATCTTTGTATATTAGGGACATTTATGATGGTCTGACAATGTCAAACAATGATTTACCACTTGAACTTTGACAATCAGAGAGAGGTGTCCTCTAAGACTCAGCCTACTCCCTGAAGAGATAGAGTTGAAACAAAAGTGAAGGCAATATAAAACAAAAATTATTTCTTTTACAAATCTTTTAAGCTAAGTATCTGTAAATTCCTCCAAAATTTATATAGGTCTTTCTTGGTCTGTTCAAGCTCTCTATCTCTAATGGTCCACTACACACTTATGAATCTGAGCCAGAGTTGCCCAAGTTCTTAGTTTAAAAGATTTATTTGTACTCTTCAGGAGACTCAACAAAGCAGAAGTGCTGGAATCTGGGGCTTGGATACAGCTCTGGGAAAATAAAGGAGGTAGGACAATCATTGGTCGAGTTGTATTTAGGACTGAGGGATTTTCTAGGCTTCAGGATTTTCACTGCTAAAATCAGGATTGTCCCGGGAAAACCGGGGCAGTGGGTCACCCTAAATGGAGAACACACAACTGAAATGATCAAATTACAGTGCCTATTGCTGTAGAGGACTGGGGTACAGAAAAACCAGGCGTCCTAATTCTGTCTGGTGCACTGTATACATGGCAGACTCCTTGTTTAGGAAGATGTGGGGAGAGGTTTGGTCATTAAGATTCATCTGTTTATGGAATCTCACCCTTCCTAACACAAGAAGAGATCTGAAGGCATAATAACAAAGTGCCAACTTGAAGCTTGGGAAGTTCAAGTTTCCCAGTGAACTGGCTCAGTTTCCCACCAAAAACAACCAAGACTCCAAGATTATTCAGGTATTCCACAGTTACATTTTTTGTTTAAAACTTTACAAGGGCAACATAGACATATGCACACAAATTCAAGGGGAAGCAGTGCATAAAGTGTACAAACCCACCAAACGTCTAGACTAGAGTAGGAAAAGAGTAAGGGCTATCTGAACTGAACATATCAATAACAAACAAAAGCCAGTTATTACTAAACCAGCAAATGGATGTACTCATTAGCATAACGCCTAATGCCTAAAGAGCATGGATTTTTTCCAGATGACATCATGGGTTTTAATCTCCAAAAAGTTACTTAACCTCTCAAAGCTTTAAGTTTCCTCATAAAATGAAGATAATAACTGTATTTGTCTTTTGGGGAACAATAAATGAGAAATATAAAGTGTTAACTACAGTTAGTGACAAATAATAAGTGCTTGATAATCAGGAGATATTTATGGCAACCCACTCCAGTATTCTTGCCTAGAGAATTCTGTGGACAGAGGAGCCTGGTGGGCTGCTGTCTATGGGGTCGCACAGAGTTGGACACAACTGAAGCGACCTAGCAGCAGCAGCAGCATTACTATCATCATTAATAATATAGAAAATTCCCAGTGTTATAGATTGAGTCTAACAAAATTCAGTCTTGAAAATGTGGCATGTCAGGTCTTCCTGAAAAGCTGGTAAACGTTACAAGATCCCGGATACACAAAGACACAAAATTTGGGCCCCTTGAACCTAATTAAGAAGTCTCGGGTTAGAAATGTCATCTAGAAACCAAGGGAACCGGCATTTGAATAATGTGTTTCCTTAGGGACTCTAAGAACCACTGCTTTAGATACTACATGCCCACAGACAGGTATGAATTTAAAACGCCAAATTTTGTGGTTTGGGCATAAAAAAATTTCAGAAAGTTGATTATTGAAAGTAAACCACAAATTTCCTTGCAGTATGTTAAATAAGCAGGAATATTCTTTTCCATTCCTTGAGCTTCTCTAACCATAAGCGTCACTACTTTTTTGCAATTCTCTTGCTCTCTCCTTCCATAAAAGTTAGATCGTGTAATGGAAGTTCCATCAAAATTTAATAATTTATGGGCCCACAGCCCAGAAGATTTTGAGGAGACAATCAAATTCCTAAATGTGTGCAAATTATTCCAGAATGGGAAATGACTCTTCCGGTGTAGCAGTAATTATTTATGTAACATTACCTTGGGAGAATGTTAATGTCTTAGAGCATTAAATTTCTCCTGTTAAAACAAAGGCACTTCTACAGGGTTTTATATCTTCTTTCCTAATTTGGAAAGACAGCATTTGTACATACAGAATAGCAAGTTTTACAATTTTACTGTTAAGTGGTTAGGTCAGGTTTCAGACAGACTGTCTTGACATATTAAATACCTGTCATTTGTGTGGAAGGAAAACTCCAGTTCAAATCATGACAGAGTTGCAGACCCATCACTCTTAAAGTAAGCAAAGTTAAGCAGCAAATTCCAAAAAATGTGCCAAAAGAGGCCATAATGCCTACTGAAGGGAGAAAAACTTTAGTTTACCTCAAATTCACATGCACTTAGTAATTTCCCCAGATGGCATCATAAAACTGCAATCAAGGCCTAAATAATCTCAGTTATTTCACCACGTATTTCTATCATTATGTTCCCATCCACATCTGGATAGTTCATTTGTACAAGGAAATTTCAGTTGAAAAAAAGAACTCCAAAAGTTCAGCTAGGTCTAGTGGAACTAATCTGTGTATAAACAAGGATTTTCTTTTTAAACAGGATGGAAGAATATAAAGATTTTCACCTGTACTTGCAGCACTAAAACAGTAGTTCAGTCTGAACTGGGAGCTACAGATTTACTTCTTTTGACTATGTCACAAAATCAGTAAGAACTTAATACTTTCAGGGTTAGACCAGATACAGTCAGTGGCAAAACGCCAGCCACCATCTTAGTGGGGTTTTTGCATTTCAACCCATTGCCCTAGTGACCAAAAAAAATTTTCCTTAGCTTTTCCTTTAGCATACTTGTGCTATCTTATTAAATTTCAGCAGTTTTTTTTTAAAACAGTAAAATAACCTCTGGCATTTTAAAATTTCCAAACATGTGAAAACATACCATGGGGATCACAGTATCAGCCTGGGATTATAGAACAGCCAGACACTACTTGAGTGAATCAGATGGTGCTGAACTTACCTAAAGGATTCCAAAGGAAGTGAGCATTTCTAGCAGGAAGGTGAGCAACACACCCCAGCACAAGCAAGGGTACAAGCTTCTGAACTGAGAACTCTCACGAGGACGTGCATGCGTGCTAAGTCACTTCAGTCGTGTCTGACTCTTTGTGACCCTATGAACTGTAGCCTGCCAAGCTCCTCTGTCCATGGGATTCTCCAGGCAAGAATACTGGAGTGGGTTGCCATGCCCTCCTCCAGGGGGATCTTCCCGACTCAGGAACTGAACCTGCGTCTCCTGCATCTCCTGTACGGCAGGTGGATTCTTTACCACTGAGTCACTGGGGAAGCCCCTCTCACAAGGACACACAGTTATAGAATATGATGCCTGTGCATGAAGGCAGACCTTAAAAAAAAAACAAAAAACACCCACAACTCGGTGATCATTCTCTAGCTTTTAACTCTTTTTTCAAGCCAAAGTAGGGCTTCCTGGAACAATCCTTCACCAGGTAGCTCTAGATTTCCTGCCATTCTTTCTCACTCTCTCCACCACAGTCCTAGAAGTCACACTGAACCCTGCTTAATCTTGAAATTAATGAATCTGTCCAGATGGGAGCGTTGTTAGAACAGATCTAGATTAGCAGGCATGCAGAATGGATTTAGTCTACACTGGCCTGGAGGAGAAATGAGATTCCACCAAAGTCTGACACCATCTGCAAGGGTACAGCTCTGGTGGTATTCTGCAGTCTGGAAGCATGTACTCTGTCTATCATCCTGGCCAGACCGACTTGTTTCTGCATCCTTATGATGAATCAACCTCTTCAGATTTACTGAGGTGGTTGTCTAGGTCTGGTTGTTCCATTAACCCCAGCCTACCACTGACAGTGACTACAGCCATGAAATTAAAAGATGCTTGTTCCTTGGAAGAAAAGCTATGACCAACTTAGACAGCATATTAAAAAGCAGAGACATTACTTTACCAACACAGGTCCATCTAGTCAAAGCTATGGTTTTTCCAGTAGCCATGTATGGATGTCAGAGTTGGATTATAAAGAAAGCTGAGTGCTGAAGAATTGATGCTTTTGAACTGTGGTGTTGGAGAAGACTCTTGAGAGTCCCTTGGACTGCAAGGAGATCCAACTAGTCCATCTTAAAGGAAATCAATCCTGAATATTCTTTGGAAGGACTGATGCTGAAGCTGAAACTCCAATACTTTGACCACCAGATGTGAAGAGCCGACTCATTGGAAAAGACCCTGATGCTAGGAAAGACTGAAGGCATGAGGAAAAGGGAACAACAGAAGATGAGATAATTGGATGGCATCACCGATGCAATGGACATGAGTTCAAGTAGGCTCCAGGAGCTGGTGATGGACAGGGAAGCCTGGTGTGCTGAAGTCCATGGTGTTGCAGAGTTGGACATGACTGAGCAACTGAACTGAACTGAACTGAACCACTGACAGTAATTTCCTATTTCCTGCATATCTTATCCCTTGAATGCACAAATATGTTATTTAACTGAAACTGTAGGAAATATATTCTGATTGCTTGGATTTCTAGACTCCCAAGCACAACTCTGTTCACACCAATTAATGAGTCTGATAGTGAGAAGCTATGTGAAAACAAAGGACTTCCAAGATGAGTTTCATTTGAGAAAGAGTGTGAAGAGGAAGCCAGCTTATAAAAGAGATTTTGTTTGTGGAGAAGGGGAATGAAAACAGTAGTTAAGTACGGGCTTTTGCAAAGGTAACATCTTCTGAAACATCTCTTGGGACTGTATCATCTTGATTCAGCAGTTGTTTTTCATTCCTACTTTCCAAGCTACCTTTGTGTAAGGATTAATGACCTTCCCTCAGTCCATTAACTCAGAGTGCCATTAATCTCCAGGAAATACCTTGTCAGTACTGCCTGAAGAAATGCTATATTTAAGGTTAAAAATGGTTAATTGTACAGCTCCTTAACTACCTTTTTTAACAGAAGTATTTTTATTTATCTATTTTTACTTTACAATATTGTATTGGTTTTGCCATACATCAACATGAATCCAACACGGGTGTACACGTGTTCCCAGTCCTGAACCCCCCTCCTACCTCCCTCCTCATTGCATACCTCTGGGTCATCCCAGTGCACCAGCCCCAAGCATCCTGTATTATGCATCGAACCTAGACTGGTGATTCATTTCTTATATGATATTATACATGTTTTAATGCCATTCTCCCAAATCATCCCACCCTCTCCCTCTCCCACAGAGTCCAAAAGACTGTTCTATACATCTGTGTCTCTTTTGCTATCTCACATACAGGGTTATCATTACCATCTTTCTAAATTCCATATATATGCGTTAGTAAACTGTATTGGTGTTTTTCGTTCTGGCTTACTTCACTCTGTATAATAGGCTCCAGTTTCATCCACCTCATTAGAACTGATTCAAATGTATTCTTTTTTAATGGCTGAGTAATAATACTCCATTGTAGTATATATACCACTGCTTTCTTATCCATTCGTCTGCTGATGGACATCTAGGTTGCTTCTATGTCTTGGCTATTATAAACAGTGCTGCAATGAACATTGGGGTACACATGTCTCTTTCAATTCTGGTTTCCTTGGTGTGTATGCCGAGCAGTGGGACTGCTGGGTCATAAGGCAGTTCTAGTTCCAGTTTTTTAAGGAATCTCCACACTGTTTCCATAGTGGCTGTACTAGTTTGCATTCCCACCAACAGTGTAAGAGGGTTCCCTTTTCTCCACACCCTCTCCAGCATTTATTGCTTGTAGACTTTTGGATTGCAGCCATTCTGACTGGTGTGAAATGGTACCTCATTGTGGTTTTGATTTGCATTTCTCTGATAATGAGTGATATTGAGCATCTTTTTATGTGTTTGTTAGCCATCTGTAGGTCTTCTTTGGAGAAATGTCTGTTTAGTTCTTTGGCCCATTTTTTTGATTGGGTCATTTATTTTTCTGGAATTGAGCTGCAGGAGTTGCTTGTATATTTTTGAAATTAGTTGTCAGTTGCTTCATTTGCTATTATTTTCTCCCATTCAGAAGGCTGTCTTTTCACCTTGCTTAGAGTTTCCTTTGTTGTGCAGAAGCTTTTAAGTTTAATTAGGTCCCATTTGTTTATTTTTGCTTTTGTTTCCAATATTCTGGGAGGTGGGTCATAGAGGATCCTGCTGTGATTTATGTCGGAGTCTGTTTTGCCTATGCTCTCCTCTAGGCATTTTATAGTTTCTGTTCTGGTCTTACGTTTAGATCTTTAATTCATTTTTGAGTTTATTTTTGCGTATGGTGTTAAAAAGTGTTCTAGTTTCATTTTTTTACAAGTGGTTGATCAGTTTTCCCAGCACCACTTGTTAAAGAGATTGTCTTTTCCCCATTGTATATTCTTGCCTCCTTTGTCAAAGATAAGCTGTCCATAGGTGCATGGATTTATCTCTGGGCTTTCTATTTTGTTCCATTGATCTATATTTCTGTCTTTGTGCCAGTACCATACTGTCTTGATGACTGTGGCTTTGTAGTAGAGCCTGAAGTCAGGCAGGTTGATTCCTCCAGTTCCATTCTTCTTTCTCAACTGCTTTGGCTATTCGAGGTTTTTGTATTTCTATACAAACTGTGAAATTATTTGTTCTAGCTTTGTGAAAAATACCGTTGGTAGCTTTGATTACATACTTTTCTTGGAGTTCTCTTTGCCCCAGAATTTAATATTTTAATTAGAGTCTTAACTTGTAAGCTGTGTAGTTGTTAAATAGGGACTACAACTGATCCAAAAGAAATGTCTTTCTGGAGGGTAAACTGAGTTTTCAAAAATACATGTAAAAAAGGATTCTACCAAACTAAATTCCTGTAATTCCTATGTGTCTTATGTATTTGGAAACTGAATGTTGCCAACCCCAAATCTGCATTGTTGGTCAGCTCCAGTTATGGGTTATTTCAATTTTAATCTTTGGTAGAAGAATATATCATCTACTAAATCAGCTTTGTAAAATGTCTAGAAAAGTTGATATAGGCATAAATATTTATATACTTTTAGAGGAATGTTTAAGAGACTTAAATAATACTTCCTGTTAAATGTTCTTGAGGGCACTCCATGAAAAGGCTAAAAAGAATAATAGCTACAGACAACAACAGCAGGAAAAAAACACTCATAAATGAGATTTCCTGTAAAATATAAATTATCTCCTGAGGAAAAAGTTAGATAAAGGCAGATTATTTTAATAGAAATATTAGAATGAAAGCATAGTGGGGATTTTGGCTGTTACAGAGAGAAGTGATGACAGAAGCAGGAAGCGTGCAAGAAATGAGGATGCCCACCGTCAGTTAGTGAACTAGCTACGCTGAAGTCGGTGGCTCAGTCTCGAGCTGAGGGAAAAATACCAGAAGTGATTGTTTTCATCCCCACTTTTCCTGAACTTCTCTCTTCCACTTGAGGAGAGTTAACAAGCTGAGGACATTGGTGTGATTAAATCAGCAAAGCAACAGGGCCAAACTCATTGCCATTCCACCAGAAAGGGAAGAGGCCCTCAGTGCTAACATTTGGGTTCCTGGCTTTTGCCAGAGCAGGTCTCAGTCAGCCAGCCCTGAACTGGATTTTTCTTTGCTTTGGTCACTGTCCTTGGGGTCCCGAGAAGACTGGCCTGTGCTCCAAAGCCATTGTTCTTTAAACAAAGTTGTGAACCACTAACAGTTTTGTTTAAAAGTTTATAAAATGGTAACCACATTGCTACATCTTTCTGGAATATCTCAAATAAAATGTGGTTCAAATTTCTTGTTAAAAAAAAAAAAGAAGTCCAGAGTTCCCAAATAAACAAAGACAGCCGATATTGTTAACAGGCTTTGTGTGACCACAGCTCTGCCGTTTTGTCTTCTGTCTTGATTTGGGCAGAGGTCAGGGCGGCCATGCAGCGAAGGAGCCTCTGACTAGTCCCACAGCTCAGGAGCCGCTTGAGCAAGCCTCTGTGCGGCCCCCTCCCCCGCACCTCGGCAGGACTGGTGGGACGCGTAGGCAGAGAGGCTACCTTACCTGGAGCCCGCCCCCTCCCACCTAGACACATACACACAGCAGTTACTCCATTTTGGGCAAGTGAGAAGCCAGCTCCATGGGGAGGATCACAAGGGGCCCCAACTTGGTGACTTGGCCTCTGTGCCTACAAGCAAATCAGAGGTACAAATGGATACCTCTACTAAGTGAAAACTGCTGCATTGATGCAGCTGATTAAACAAATGATGGAAATCTTGGCAGGGACCTGCTCATGGCTTTTATTAATAGACACTGATCTTTATATAAAGATCACTGATAATGCCTCAAACACACAGGGTACAAAGATTCTTCTCTTTAGGGTAGATGAGACAGATCCATCTTAGTGCAACAATCTATTATTTGGACAAACATGCTTACCCCAAAGCCAGGCCACCCAAATCCAAGCAACCACTGGATATGACCACCCTAGAGCTTCTTGTACAACCCATGCTGCAGGCAACGTGCATCTCCCCATCCCAGCTTCGGTCCTTCATTGACCGTCCCTCCTTTCTGCTTGACATTCAGGATGACTGTGGTTACTTGCCCAATCGATGCTTCAACTTTCCAAGAAGGGCCAGATTCAAGATTTGAGGGGGGAAAAACCCCTAAAGACTCTAGCTCTTTAGTTTCACAGAGGGATGCGTGCTGTCAGTGCAGCAGTTCCTGAAGGAGCAACAGCAGCCTTCAGGAAAGAGCTGCTCTGCCTAGGACTCGGGGTTCCATGTGTGTCCTTCTGGCTGGCTCTCCCCGTTCCCTCTGCTCTTGCCATTCTGAGCTTCTGCCATCTCCCTGGGCTAAGTGGGTCCCTCTTAAAGGGCCACTCACTCTGCTCATACAGTAAGATCTCTAGTCATCAGTTACTTTTGGAAGACTCTGAGCCTAAGATCACCGAGTACACAGGAATATACAAAGGTCGGGGAAGGTATTTAAAACACACATAGAGCTCTGCACGCTGGTTGGTTGGCTGGCTCCATTTTTACAGCACTTAGCATCCCAAGCTGCAATCACACACATTTTCCTCCTCTCCTGGCACCTGTGCTGCTGTGAGCAGAAGGCATTACATTGCTTTTTCCTTTGAAACCACCCTTGCCAATCTGCTCTGCCCTGACGGAGCTTAGACGTAGATGGAAAGGCTATTTTTGATGAGAGGGCTTAGCAACATTCCCTAAACAGAAAGTATCTCTCCTACACACTCAAGGCATTATAGAACACTTTCTATCTACTTTAGTCCCTGATCCTGGAGAAAGGAGAAAGTTGGCTTTGTAAGGTGTCATCTTTGTTGGCCAAGTAAAGAGTTTAGTAAAGAAATTTAGAGGAGTCACAGTGTCCTTGGGTTCATTCTTTCAGTCGAACACTGAAGAGCTACTGTATACAAAGCGCTGCAGATGGTACAGAATGGAAAGCACACTATCGCTGTCTCTGAAGAATCACCAGTTCAACAGAAGCAGAAAAAACAAAAACTGCAAAAGAATGTGGAAGGTGAAACATGTCACAACAGAGGTGGAGATAAAGTGAGAGCATGATTCAAGGGAAAAAGAGAATCTTCCACCTGTAAAGAAGCAGAAATCATGTTTACAACAAGGATCCAACTTCTGCAAGCAGCCTATGCCTAGCATAGGCTTTTAAGGCTATTTCCACTTCTGTTTCCTTATTATCCCCTTTCTGAGGGCATTTCTTCATGTTCTCACTGCCCCAACCCCTCCTGTGATGAATGGGATCAGACAGCACATGTGTTACTTTGAAGGGCATGTTTATTTTTACCTCAATCAAGAATTCCAGCAGGAAGACCTTAACTGAAAGCAAGGTTGTGAGGTTCATAACTTCTTCAGTTACTTACTTGTCCTTTTTTCCTGTTCTTTGCATCTTCTAACCTGATCTCTCTCACCTGAGGCCACTCTTACCTGGCTGCAGAGCTGGATTGCCACTACCCTTAGGAATCAAAACCTGCTTCCAGAAAAGTCTCTGGTCCTGGCCTGTGCCCATAAATGTCAATGTATAATACTACACATGGGATTGCTGTTTCAGCTGCAGCATTAACTGTCCCCTAGTAAAGGAGAGTAGGACGTTAGCTGTGCCAGGATGCTGAGGAAGGAAAAAAAAATACTTTCTTCCCCAGACTCTGTTAAAAAGCCGTCTTGGACAGTAACTACTAACTGCCACCTGGGAGAGGCTGATACATGTGTTTGCTTTTCACCATAGTCTAATGAAAATTCCAGCTTGCATCACACAGCTCCAGAGGTCCCCAAGCACAAAGTGGCCAAGGCACCTCAATATCTCATGGGCTGCCACCCTTCATGCAAGTGAGAGGTCATCTCACACAACCTTCTCTGCTCTCTATTGTCTGGGCTGAAAGACTGATCACTAACACTTAGGAAGCTAAGCCTCTGACCATCCCGCCAGGAGTAAAAGAGCCAGGAGAAGTTGACCTTTGTTACTATCTGCCCTGGGAGAATTTTCTTCAAAAGACATTACAATACCTTGACAGCAGGGCTCCCCCGGGACCTGCAGCAAGGCAATCACTAGCCTCACCAGGCCTCATCTCTGCGAGAGGTCTCAGTGGCTCTCATCCTCACAGCCCTGGCATTTTCAGCCACCAGCAAAAATGCAAGCATCACTAGGGAATAGTCCTCTATTGTATCTTCATTCCCATGTGACTCTGCTTCCTCCCTTGGGTTCTTCCCTTCTCCGATTTCTCTCCAAATCCCTTGCATGGTGCTCTTTGAAAGTCTCTGAAGACACGTGAAATGGTGCAAAAGCTCAGCTTTGCAGTCAGGCAGATCTGGGTTTAGAGGTTCTAATGTGGACTTGCTGTGTGACCTTAAATGATGCATGTGACCTCTTTGGACCTTATGCCCTTATTTGTAAAATCCAGATGACAGGAATTAGTTTGTAGCATCCTGTGAAGACTTACTGTACAAAACAGCCAAACACAGTACCTGGTACATCTGAGGAGTGCAATAAACAACAGTTATTGCTATCACTGGAAGCCCTACATGCTCAAGGGCTTCCCAGGTGGCTCAGTGGGTAAAGAATCTGCCTGCAATGCAGGAGACACAGGAGATTAGGGTTTGATTCCTGGGTCAGGAAGAGCCCTTGGAGGAAGGCATGACAACCCACTCCAATATTCTTGCCTGGAGAATCCCATAGACAGAGCAGCCTGGCAGGCTACAGTCCATGGGGTCACAAAGAGTTGGACACAACTGAAGGGACTGAGCATACACATCATGCCACATGCTTACCCTTCTTACATATTCGTCTTCCCTCCTCCTGTTCCACTTGTTGTCCAGCTCTTTCCCCAGGACTTATACTCTTTCCCCTCAAGAGAAGACTGGACATACTCCCACAGACCAAGCCCTAAGCCTGGGGCAGTACCATTCTCCAGGCTTCACAGTGATTTTTCCTCACCATTCCTTGCCATCTTCACATCACTGGCCACCGGCTTCCCTTGAGGTTCATGTCATCTGCCCTTACATGCTTGTCCAATTCCCCGTTCTGCCATCTACTGACTTTTCTTCATCATTCCACCTATTTAATAAGGACTGGCAACTGGATCAAGCTTTTTTCCTTCTTAATTCCCTCCATGTTGAGGGTAGTTTCAACTTGAACATAGATGATCTTTACAATAATGTGTCTTCAGTGTTTCTCAACTCCAAAAGCACACTGCACCTCAGTAATTCAGTTCCACCGCTACCCCTGGAATGTTCTGCCTCTGCACACTGTGATGTTTAACTGTACTTAAGCGCTTCCTGTGTGTCTCTCCTTGGTGAACTGTTACACAGTAGGTGTCTGGTACCCAGTAGGTGTCTGCACACAGTAGGTGTTTAATATTTATGGAATGAATAACATGGTACATCAGTATAGTTTTTTAGAGCTTATATGCTTCTCTGTCCATTATCTTATTTGATCATCACTTTAGGAAGGCAGAGACGTGATCACAATTCCCCTGTATAAATATGGAAATGAGGTTCAGAAAAACTAATGACTTACTCAAGGTTACCTGGTTAGACAACAACAAATACCTATTTATTATAGCCCATAGATGCCAGCTGGGGCTTTTCCTGACATCCTAGCAATGAAAACAGTCCTGTTCTTCCCTGCCTTCCTTACCCCTGTATACTTATTTCCTTTGAAAACTTAAGAGAAAATTTGGAAACACGATAGCTTGTTCATCTTAGGTACATACGAACAGTTCTGAGGAATATGTCTCTCTGTGCTCCCAAGGGTCTCCTGCCATCAGACTGTACATTAAATTCTCAGGATCTTCTTTAAAGAATTATGTAATGTTATATTTCATTGCCCCAGTGTGAACACTAACATCATAAATGTTCAGTCTATTCCTAACATTATGCAGATTTTAGAACTGGAACATGCAGAAACCCAACCTTGTGTTCTCTGATTAATTCAATCCTGGATTTAAGCTCCCCGATAAAGCCCACAAAATGACAACTCAAAACTCCTCTGGTTACCAATGAAAGATGATCATTGGCAGAGATATGAAAACTCTCTTTTAATATATAAAGATGAGTTCTGCAATTGGCAAAGCAAAAACAGCTTCCTGAATCACTCTGCACCACATCCCACACACACAGCTGAATCCAATAAATTCTTAACTGGAATTTGATTTACAATCCCAAACTACAAAGTATCTAGTTTCAGGCAGTGAATGAAAAGTCCTTCTTATCTGGGCCATTTGCTATCTTTAAAGCATTTTCCTAGTTTAAGGAAGCCATTTTAAAAAAGGGATTATAGCTAATGGGTTCTTTTCATGGTAAGATTCCACTCCTGTATATGGCAATGATTTTTGTGAAATTCAACATTCTTCAGGAAGGTACTGTGCTAGACCCTGAGGTGTAAACAAAGTATGCAAAGTACTTGTTCCCTGAAAACCACAAAATGCTGATGAAAGACATCAAAGATCTAAATAAACAGAGACACATACTATGTTCATAGACTGGGATTCTCAACACAGCAAATATTGTATTGTTGTTGTTTAGTCGCTCAGCCGACTCCTTTGTGATCCCATGGACTGCAGCCCACCAGGCTCCTCTGTGCATGGGATTCTCCAGGCAAGAATACTGGAGTGGGTTGCTATTTCCTACTCTAGGGGATCTTCCCCACTCAGGGATCCAACTGGCATCTCCAGTATTGCAGGCGGATTCTTTAGTACTGAGTCACAGGGGAAGCTCTGCAAATATTTTGATTTGCCCTGATTGATAAACAGGTTTAATGCAATTCCAACCAAGATTTCAACACACTTTTTTTTTTTCTGTCGATATATAGACAAGATAATTCTAAAATTTCCATGGGGAGGTAAAGAAACTAGGAAGCTAAGATACTGTTGAATAAGAAGAAAAGTGGGAGCTATCAGTGTACCTAATTTCAAGATTTATATAGCTGCAATAATCAAGACTGTGCGTATTGGTGGAGGGACAGACATACAGATCAATGGAACAGAACAGAAAACTTAGAAATAGACTCATGCAAATATGCTTGACTGATTGTCAACAAAGGTGAAGAAGGAATTCAACAACAACAACAAAAAGATATGTCTTTTCTTTTTTTTTTTTTTTTAGCCTTGAATCATTTATTCTTAAAGCCTCTCAACTCTTCAAATGCATCTACTTATCATGAAATCATAATTTGGGACTCAGGTGGTGAGCTTTAGCAAAAATATTCTTGATTTAATCTTTTATCATTAAAAATGTTCATCTTTTAAAAANATTCTTCATTTTTAGAGGACAAGCTTGTATTCAAATGATACTAATTGATACTTAAAATGAGAATTATGAGCACATTGTTTGTAAAAATGCTAAGTAAAGCATAAACAGCAGTGGGAAGATTAAATCAAAGATATGTCTTTTCAACAAACAGTTCTGGAGCAATTGGACATTCAGAGGAAAAAAAATGAAACTCAACCTAAGTCTACTGCCTTACACAAAAACTTAACTCAAAATGGATCATGGACTTAAATATAAAAGATATATCTGTAAAACTCGAAAAAACAATAAGTGAAAATCTTTGAGGTTGAGGACTAGGCAAAGAGCTCCTACACTTGACACTAAAAGCTCAGTCCATAGAAACAAACAGAGAGACATCAGATTTAATCAAAATGAAAAGGCTTCTGCTCTGTGAAAAACTCCTTTTAGAGGATGAAAAGAATCTTGACACTGAAGAAAAAAAAAAGCAAATCACACATAAAACAAAGGACCACTGTCCAGAATACATAAAGCCTCAAAATTTAATAGTAAAAAAACCATACAATCCAATTAGAAAATAGGCAAAAGATAGGAACAGACATTTCGTCATTGTGGATATTCAGATGGTAAATAGGCATATGGAAAGATATTCTACATCATTAACCATTAGGGAAATGCAAATTAAAACCAGAACAATGTATCACTACATGCCTCTCAGAATGGCTAAAATTAAAAAAAATAGTAACAATAAATGCTGGTGAGGATTCAGAGAAATTAGATTACTTCACATTGTTGGTGTGAATGTAAATTGGTATAACCACTCTGGAAAACAGTTTGGCAGTTTCTTAAAACTAAAATATGGCTCAGCAATTGTACTTCTGGGCATTTATCTCAGAGAAATGAAAGCTTAGGTTCACACTACAAGTTATACACAAATGTTTATGGCAGCTTCATTTGTTAGCAGTCCCAAATTGGAAATAATGCAATGTTCTTTGAAGGTGAGTAGTATGGTTTACTGGAGAAGGAAATGGCAACCCACTCCAGTACTCTTGCCTGGAAAATCCCATGGACGGAGGAGCCTGGTGGGCTGCCGTCTATTTGGTCCCACAGGGTCAGACACGACTGAAGTGACTTAACAGCAGCAGCAGTATGGTTTATAACCATGATATAGAATATTACTTGGCAAATAAAAGGAACAAACTATTAAGACACACAGCAATCTAGATAAATCTCCAGAAGGTTAAGCTGGATGGAAAAAATTAACCTCAAAAGGTTATATACTACATGATTCCATTTATACAACATTCTTGAAATAATAAAATTACTGAAATAGAGAACAGAATACTGGTTGCTAGGATTTAAGAAGTGGAGGTGGCAGGGAAACGATTTTAACTATAAAAGTCATGTTCTGTATGCTGATGGCATCGATGTTAACGTCCTGGTTGTGATGCTATACAACAGCTTTGCAAGATACTACCATTCAGGGAAATTGGATAAAGGACACCTGGGATCTCTCCACATCATTCTTACAATGTCATGTGAATCTGTAATGATCTTATAGTAAGAAATTTAACTAAAAATATCAAAAGTATATATTCACTTTTTTTTTTAATAAGAAAAAGAATGAGAAGCTATGTATCAGAATCTTTACCCTTAGGTAGTAGTGAATCAGTGACTTTTATTTTCTTCTTTTGCATTATCTGACTTTTCTACAATGAACATTGTTTTGGTAATTAAAAAGGAAGACATTGGCTGTAAGGAAATGAAAGAGGAGAGTGAAAAAGTTGGCTTAAAGCTCAACATTCAGAAAACAAAGATCATGGCATTTGATCCCATCACTTCATGGGAAATAGATGGGGAAACAGTGGAAACAGTGGCAGACTTTATTTTTGGGGGCTCCAATATCACTGCAGATTGTGACTACAGCCATGAAATTAAAAGACGTTTACTCCTTGGAAGAAAAGTTATGAGCAACCTAGATAGCATATTCAAAAGCAGAGATATTACTTTGCCGACTAAGGTCCGTCTAGTCAAGGCTATGGTTTTTCCTGTGGTCATGTATGGATGTGAGAGTTGGACTGTGAAGAAAGCTGAGCGCCGAAGAATTGAAGCTTTTGAACTGTGGTGTTGGAGAAGACTCTTGAGAGTCCCTTGGACTGCAAGGAGATCCACCCAGTCCATTCTGAAGGAGATCAGCCCTGGGATTTCTTTGGAAGGAATGATACTAAAGCTGAAACTCCAGTACTTTGGCCACCTCATGTGAAGAGGTGACTCATTGGAAAAGACTTTGATGCTGGGGGGGTATTGGGGGCAGGAGGAGAAGGGGACGACAGAGGAGGAGATGGTTGGATGGCATCACTGACTCGATGAACGTGAATCTGAGTGAACTCTGGGAGTTGGTTTTGGACAGGGAGGCCTGGCGTGCTGCGATTCATGGGGTTGCAAAGAGTCGGACATGACTGAGCGACTGAACTGAACTGAAGCTGTCCAACTTGGAATACTTGGTTATATGTTAGACCAGGGGTCTCTGCCTTGACTTTGAGATTTTAAAGGGTCTAGTTTACAATGAGTCAGGCTTTCTTTTTTAAATTTCACATTTCAACTTTTTCAATTCAGTATTCTATTTTTTTCAGTTATCCAGTAATATCTAATCTATTAAGGTACTTATGAAATTGCACAGATTCCCAATTTATGATATTTTTAGCATTAGGCTGGATCCATAGATCAAGAAAATTATGTGTATCTAGGAGAAGAAAACACTTATGGACAGCCAAACTAAATGGAATTTGACCAGAAAGTTCCAGTAGTTATACTTGGAGTGAGTTTGTCTCAGGAGAAGAATAAAACTGTGATCCTAATAGAGCTAACAGATTTTTCTGATAGTTAGTGGCTTAACTCTAAAATTAAATTACCTGAATGCAGACAGGTAAGGCTTGAGGACAAGGTATAAACTCAAAATAAGTAGGCATAATTCTTTCTGGAGGGGGAACCTAACAATAATAATAGTTATAATAACTTACTTTTTGCTTAGGGCTTATTAGATACCAGGAAATGTTCTAAGAGCTTAACATTTACTGACTCATTTAACCAACTAGTGGTCTTCGTACTGAGGTACTAGATATGCAAATATTTTACAAGATAATGCACAAGCAGGGGTATTTTAAAGAAATTAGTCTCCAGACCTTAACTTTCATTTGTGCTTTATTTTTTAACTGCTTGAGAATTCACCTTGCATTCATATCAGCCCTTTCTCTTTATTAAACAGCAAATGCTTCATCCAAGACAAGTATTATAATTACTGTTTTGGACTTCATTGTCTTTGGAGTACACAAACTTTCTGCAATCCAAACATGCTGTGATTAGCAAGCATCCTGTCTTCTGTCTCATACTCATTTTTATTAAGTGTGAGACTTAGTCAATATTGAGATGTTCTGAATTAACAATGGCCAGAGTAGAATACATAAATGATGCAGATTCTTTTACATGTTGTGTGTATCATTTCTGAGAATGAAAAACTACTCAAATACAGATTTAAAAAATATGAATACCTGTTTTCATTTCTTTCCAGTTTTCTCTGAGTTACTCAGCAAAGCAGGTCAAACATGTTTTCAAATAGTTTTAACTATTTCAGCCGTATCAATCCTCGTCTTAGTTCATGTTATACTCCTTTCAGCCTGTGCGCGTGCTAAGTTGTTTTCAGTCGTGTCCAACTCTTTGCGACTCCATGGACTGTAGCACCGCAGGCTCCTCTGTCCATGGGATTTTCCAGGCAAGAATACTGGAGTGGGTTGCCATGCCCACCTCCAGGGGATCTTCCCAACCCAGGGATTGAACCCAGGTCTGTTACTGTCCACCTGCATTGGCAGGTGGGTTCTTTACCACTGACACCACCTGGGAAGCCTGTCTACCTCTTACCAAAAATACGCTTTGAAACCTATGATGAAAAGTTTTAGATCTCAACTTGAAAATGTGTGAGGATGTATACAGGTTTTAAAATTTATTTTGGGAGTACATTTTTTAAGACCTCTACTCATAACACCCTATGAGGTAGATATTAATACC
This sequence comes from Redunca redunca, assembly GCA_006410935.1. NCBI lineage: Eukaryota > Metazoa > Chordata > Mammalia > Artiodactyla > Bovidae > Redunca > Redunca redunca. Next base: position 304,511 of record SJYQ01000745.1, read on the forward strand.
CCCATCCCCATTTTATAGAACTAGCGTAAATGAAGCCCAGAGAGGTTGAGCAACTTGCCCTAGAACACACAGCTTTTAAAGGTCAGAGTTAAGATTCTAACTGGTAGAATCTGGCTCAGAACCGGAGCTCTTAACCACAAGGCATACTGTCTTCAGGGCTTCAGTTAGATTTACTCAGGCCTGACATGGAATCAGAACTGTGTACCTCTGATTCATGAGAGAAGATACCGAAAAAAGACTCTGTCTTAAGGAAATGTTGGAGAATGTCCATAAAGAGTTTAGCTTGTACCTAATGATACTGGTAGAAATTGTTAGTTTTCCAAAATTACTCTTATTCTCTTCCAGAGACGATGGAAACAGGAATTTGGGATATTCAACTGGGTTCAAATACAAGGATTTCTGGAAAATTGAGGGGCCCATATGTTTTCAAACATGCCAGGCACAAAGTTAGAACATGTTTATACTTCTAGTGACAGAATAACTTGTGATGCTTATTGCTTGGGGATATGGAAGAAGCCATACAGGCTAAGTATCTTTAAAATTAGATGCTCTTTCCTTGTTAACATTTTTCACATTTTGCTTCTTCCCTTACAAAACACTAGGTCTTTCCAATCAAATTCCACAAACACTTATGAAAGCATTTTGTTTTAAGGGAAGTGGACACACACACGCACATATACATACACACACACCCCCCTTAAAGACAGGGTACCAAGAATGGCATTTTCCAAATGACCATGGGTTAAAGTTGCTTGTAAGCCCAAGTCTCTTTGCAAATGTTTAACCTCTACACTAAGTTCAAGTTTTAAGATATACTTTAGACTAGGTGGGATGGAATGAAGTAGGCCAGCCTGGGGAGGGTTGGGGACCCCCGGGGTGAGACTGGTCCATCACACCAGTACCCCTGCAAGGAGCCCTCTCTGCTCAGAGAGTCCAGCCTGGGGAGGGTTGGGGACCCCGGGGGTAAGACTGGCCCATCACACCGGTACCCCTGCAAGGAGCCCTCTCTGCTCAGAGAGCAGTGAGACAACTTTCGTGTTTCCTTCAGAGCTTTTCTCAGCCTTCAGACAGGCCAATCATGTAGAGTTCATTGTCCACGCTGACAAAACTCATGCTCAGAGTGAGGCAGGGAAGGCGATGGGAAATGCTAGAGGGAACATGCCTGCAACCCCCAAACAGTCTGCTGTGGCTCTGTAAAGGCTGAGGCTGGTAACCCAGGGGGAGGGCCCAGTCGAGGGTCCCAGAACAGCTTTACAACCTACTGTCTCAGAGGCCCTGGGCAAGTCACCTATCTCTAGGGCCTGCCTTATTCTCGAAGTCTGTGACTCAGAAAATCAGAGATGGAAGTGTCTCTAAATTTATTACAAAACATTAGAGGAACAGAGAAACAGAATAGGTAGAGAAATAACCTTTTCCCTGAAAAAGCACGCTCAGCATGACAGAATCGCATGCTTGCATTCCCTGCTGCCTTTCCTAAAAGGTGTTTTCAATTATTTTCAGTGAGCTAATGTTCCCCCGACTATCTTAAAGTCTTAGAAGCACAGGACAATTAAATTTGAATCTTGACTGAAATGAGCAAACAGCTGCACAGTGGACCTGGGCAGACACAGACGCCTGTGGCTGGACTGGAAGTGGCCCTCACAGAGTGCCCCCTGGTCCACGGAGCCACGGCCCTGGAGCAAGCCAGCCATGAAAGGAGCTCCAATGGGGCAACCACAGTGAAAAAACAGAGCAGAAAGAGCTTTGAGAAAATGTGAAGGTTTTCTGTGGCCACACGCACCTGTACTTGTATTATGAGAAAAAAATGGCTGGCTTTGGGGTGGGTATAGGGTAGGAAACTCAATGTGTGACTTCCACCCCCCTTGAATTTTGTTAAGAACCAGGAGACCTTAAAGATCATGGAATTTATTTTCTACATTTTGCAACTGAGGAAATGTAAAATGAAGGCCTAGCTGACTTGTCCTAGGTCAGCTAGCCAGCTGGTTAGTAAGTGGCAAAATGGAGACCAGAACCCAGCTATTTCTACCACATATATGCTACTTAAAGAGCCTGCCCAAATGTTCCTCAATTATGCACCAGTGTTTTCTCCTTCAGATTACTAAGGAGCAATGAAACATTACTTTATATAAATGAAATGGATGTTTATACTATTTATATTACTTCCATAGAGAGGTATCTTTTCCATCAGGGGTAAGATATCAAGTATGTGTTGCAGTCACAGAAGACCATATAAAGAATCATAATGAAGAATGCTGAATCCCACTTTGTTAAACTAAAGCATGATTATTTTAGAAATGTTTCCTGCTTCACATGCTTTTTGCTTGACATAATGCTTTGACCTATAGGTGAATACGGAAATATCTTCATATCTCCATTTCCTCTTTAATGCTTTTAATTAGATTACTTCATTATTTGTATAAAGTTCAGTTCAGTTCAGTCGTTCAATTGTGTCCAACTCTTTGCAGCCCCGTGGACTGTAGCATGCCGAGCTTCTCTGTCCATCAAGAACTCCTGGAGCTTGCTTAAACTCATGCCCATTGAGTTGGTGATACCATTCAACCACCTCATCCATGGTTGTCCCCTTCTCCTCCTGCCTTCAATCTTTTCCAGCATCAGAGTCTTTTCCAATGAGTCGGTTCTTCACATCAGGTGGCCAAAGTACTGGAGCTTCAGCTTCAGCATCAGTCCTTCCAATGAATATTCAGGACTGATTTCCTTTAGGATGGACTGGTTGGATCTCCTTGCAGTCCAAGGCACTCTCAAGAGTCTTCTCCAACACCACAGTTCAAAAGCATCAATTCTTCGGTGCTCAACTTTCCTTATGGTTCAACTCTCACATCCATACATGACTAATGGAAAAACCATAGTTTTAACTAGACAGACCTTTGTTGGCAAAGTAATGTCTCTGTTTTTTAATATGCTGTCTAGGTTTGTCATAGCTTTTCTTCCAAGAAGCGAGCATCTTTTAATTTCATGCCTGCAGTCACCATCTGCAGTGATTTTACAGCCTGAGAAAATAAAGTCTGTCACTGTTTCCATTGTTTCCCCATCTATTTGCCATGAAGTGATGGGGCCAGATGCCATGATCTTCGTTTTCTTGAATGTTGAGTTTTAAGCCAGGTTTTTCACTCTCCTTCTTTTTCTAACTTGTATAAAGTTAGTAAAACTAAAAAATATTTAGTTTTTAAGAAATTAGCCATTATTAAGCAGGAAAGAATTAGAAAGTCATGTAAACATCTTGGATGGTTTAGATTGTGGATATGCATGCAGTAGTATGAGGAAAATGAAACTGAGGGTCAATAAATAAAAAAAAAAACTTCTGTTAGGAAAATATAGTCAGAAAATTGGAAAGCAAAACAATAAAATGACTAAATTTGTTTAAACTGCTGAAAATAAGGGTTAGATATTGGAATGTATTAACAAAGTAACCATGTCTAGAGACTGTTAAAAATAAAAGAAGGAAGAGAGTGTCCCTCATCATCCAGAAACTCAAAGGGTGCACCCACAAGGCAATGTACCCCAGAAGGGAGCTCAGGATGGAAAAAACCAGGATGAGGCATACAGTGCTTTGAATAAATGGGCCTGCAGATCGCTATGATGCACATCTTAGGAAGAACTTCAACGACTCCAGATTTTTGCATCTTTCTATACACAGAAAAGCATGAAAAGTATCCACCTGAGAAATCTGCTCTTTGCAGACAGCAGTAATCTTTTACCAAGATACTTGCTCCACTACTTGTTTTTCCTAGCCAAAAAAAAAAAATTCATATACATACTGGTTCCTTCCCTACTTCTCTGGAAAGGTTTACTCAGAGCTAACTGAGAGGCTGTCTCCCAGGCTACAGTCCTCAGTAAGACCTTGAACAAAACTTCAACTTGCAACTATCATGCTGCATGTTTTCCTTTAAGTCAGCAACACTTAATGTTAATGATATCAGTCACATTTTTAAACTGGGATACTTTACTGGCAGAAAATGGCTAAAAGAATCCTTGATGGTGCTTTCAAATACTGATGCTTTGCAGAGCAGAATGGCTAAAACAAGAGAAAACAAAAAAAACCTAACCAACCAACAAACAAACACTGACAAAGCCAAGTGCTGGTGAGGATGTAGAGTAACTGGAACTCTCATATACTGTGGGAATGCAGAATGCTGCAGTCCCTTTGGGATACATCCTTATAAAATGTTAAACATACATTTACAACAAAATACAATAACCTTACTCCCAGAGAAACATTCCAGAGAAATAAAAGTTATAGTTACTTAAAAACCTGTTCATGAACATTTATAGTGATTTTATTCATAATGACTCCAAACAGGAAACAACCCAAATGTCCTTCAACCAATGAGTGGATATGCAAACTGTGGTATGTCTACATGATGGAATATTACACAGTAGCAAAATGGAACAAGCTATTGGTATACATAGCAACCTGGGCGAATTGCAAGTAAATTATGCTAAATGAAAGAAACCAGATTAAAAATGCTATTACTCGATTCACATGACATTTAGGAACAGGTGAAATTAGAGGAAAAAACAGAGTGGTTGCCAAGGGTTGAGAGTGGGGATAGGGGTTGACTTAAAAAGCCAGCAAGAGGGAATTTCTTGGGTGTGATGAAAGTGTTCTATATTTCGATTGTGGTGGTGGTAACATCACAGTATGCATTCATCTATATCACGGCACTACACATAATAAAGTCAATTTAAGTCTACGTAAATTTTTAAAAAGTGAAAAAAATCGGTTACCCATTGCTCTCAACTTTCCAGTGAATTTATTAAATATTTTTAAGAGGTTCTACACTAAATGGCTGTAATGATCCATAGGAACAGACATCATATTTTGGACTACAGCCTGCTGGGTAATATCTTAAAATTAAAAAAAAGTAATTTAAATTGAAAAATAAAGTACTCAGTGTGTCAGCTAGGGGTCAGGTACTGTTATTAAATGGTAAAAATATAGCCATGAATAGGATTTGTTTGGGGCCTTGTACAGTGTTAGATGGAGAAGGCAATGGCACCCCACTCCAGTACTCTTGCCTGGAAAATCCCATGGACGGAGGAGCCTGGTAGGCTGCAGTCCATGGGGTTGCTAAGAGTCGGACACGACTGAGCGATTTCACTTTCACTTTTCACTCTCATGCATTGGAGAAGGAAATGGCAACCCACTCCAGTGTTCTTGCCTGGAGAATCCCAGAGACAGTGGGCCCCTGTCTATGGGGTCGCATAGAGTCGGACACAACTGAAGTGACTTAGCAGCAGCAACAGTGTTAGGACTGGAAGGTACTGTACAGTGGGGAAGCTGAGTCAATGGTGTTTCTCTAGAGCCAAACTTGAAATGATACAGTCATTGTTGTTGATGTCCAAACAAGCACAGGCAACTCCGTGGCTTTTTGCTCCCTTTCATCTGTAGTGCTGACAGTGAATTGTTCTGCTAATCAGCTCAACAGGTTAACTGTGTGAGACTGAATAAAATAAAGCAGCATGTGGCAGGTTAAAGATTTCCTGCCACTGCCAGTAAAGAAACGTAACTATGCTATGTGTTTTATGCTGGTCTGCTGCAGAAAGGTACACGTTTATTTCATTAAAAGTTATTTTATTACCTGGGGGAAACCAAACGTCAAGTTTAGCTCTCTAACACGAATCATATTTTATCCAAATGCAGATGTACTTTTGAACTATGGCAGTCATTTGATTAACTCGTCCAATGACTAAGCTCATGACCTTCTATATTAAATGTAGTGATCTTTATGCCAAAGAATCTAACCCAGAGCAAAATTATCCATTAAAATCCAACTTGGGACTATGTTACTCTTCACAAAAAAGTAACCTCCTCTGTTTCTGCTAGAGGGGGTCTCCAGAGGAACACCAGATGAATAAAAGACATATGTAATTTCTTTTATTTGGCCGTTTAGGAAGGGGGTCATCAACACACAGAGCTCTGATTCTCAGGTAACAGACAAAACTGACAGAACACTGAGGTGGCTGAAGAATACTTCAGAAACACTTCAGCTGGAGGAAGGCATTCAGTGTCCTCATGAGAGCTGGAAGGCCTATGTATGAGGAGGTTATTTGCTTGCATCTTAGGGCTGTGTTGACATGCAGGATAGAAGAGGACCATAGAGGGGCCCTGGTGAGGAGGGAAGATGGAATAGGAACATTTTTGCTTCTGAACAAAAGAGGAAAGAAACTTTGGACTGACACACACTTTTGAGAAATCATAAATGCCTATAAAAAGCATAGTCCCAAATGGGCAACATATATATGAAAAAGACTGCTATATAGTAAAACTCAGTCATTTTCCCCTAAGTGAGGAAAACATAGTAAGAAATGGATTCTTAAAGAGAATTCACAATGTCATTCGTCTTGCTATGAAATACTCTCATTAATTTACAGTTACCATCAAGTACTGTAATAAGCTGTCCTGTCCAAAAATCAGTGTTCTGTTCAGGCACACAGTTATCCACTCTGCCAGCACAGTAGAATCACCTTAAACACCTAAAAATATTCCATCACCAGTGAGTTTAAAGCCATTGATCAAGGTTGTGTACAAACATCGGCAGTTTCCAAAGTTCCTCTTGCGATTCAATGGAGTAGTCAGGGCAGTGAACCACTTTAGGGGATAAGAGTTGGTTATTAGGATGATCAACTTTGAAGCTTAAGAAATGGACAGGGAATAAACTTCTACATTATGAAATAATTCCTGGATTCATTCTTTAAAAGTGGCCCTTCATATAGTGGCTATTTTTCACTAACTTAATGCTAAGCTAGGGATAATTGGGGATAGATGTTTTAGCTGCCATATTCCAGCTAAGCTAGCAAAAGGGAAGATACAGCATCTATAAGATGATAATATGAGCCAACTAAAACTATGATTTTATTTATAAATATTGTTTTTATCTGATTTTTTAGGAATACATCTAAGTGGAAAAAGTGAAGAACACCTGTATATCCATATGCTTGTGTTTATACATAAGTGATGATTTCTCTAACTTATGATTTTTATAATCAAATCCCTTACAAATATAGAGTAAAACCACAGCAGTTCCTGTTTATAAAGCTTCCTTGAATAGACACAGTCACCATAAGGTTCTTATTTCCCATAATATCATATTATCTTCCAGTTTTTAGAGGATGCCTCCTTGAAGCAAACCTTTGAATCTTTAAAAATCTTAACTATGCTGTGTGTTTTTCTTTGTATCTCAAAGTAAACCCAAAATGTGAACTAGAAAGGAACTTGATCAGAATTCATATTTAGGACCAAATTAACCTGGTAGGTTGACCTGAGTTTATCAATGCTGGCATACTTGAAAGAATGTAGCATGGAAAAAAAAATCTCTACCCAATAGGATAGTGAGAAATAGTGGGTAGGAAAGTAAGAAGGCATTTTAAAAATGAGCCATTCAAAAAGTTTGCATTAAAATTATTTATATGTGTGCACGAGATAACAATATGGAGCTTTTGGTACACATGAAGAATCTGGAAGCCCAGACATGCAGTGAATGAGATGAATCTCTTGGTCCAAAGTTTTCCTTTAAAACTGAGCACCTTTCTGGTTCCATGGTGGTCCAGTGGTTGAGAATCTACCTTCCAGTGCAGGGGATGTGGGTTAGATCCCTAGTCAGGAAACTTAGGTTCCACATGCTGAGGAGCAACTAAGCCCATGCAGCACAAATACTGAGCCCATGCACTCTGGAGCCTGCAAGCCACACCGAGAGAGAAGTCCATGTGTAAAAACAAAAGATCCTGTGTGCTGCAACTAAGGCCCAATGGAGCCAAATAAATAAACAATTTTAAAAACTAAAAAAAACAAAACAAAACACAAAACCCCTAAACTGAGCACCTTTCTGTTGGCATAAAGTAACTAGATTCTTAATGCAAGCATTATTCTTATAACTTTATGAAAGGAAGGAGTAACACAAATTATCTATGACTTAGTGAAATGAATCTTGAAAACCAGTTGTCAACTTCAGAATACATAATTTTTATAATTCTGTTGAGAACCCTAATACTTATGTTCAAAAAGCTACTGAAGATCATCTGTGGCAGAATCAAAGAAATGGTGATGCTTAAAGTTTCTTGTAAAGTTGAAAACAGAACTTAGTTAAGACTGACTATTCTAGCACCTTTTTAAAATATGAGAGTAAATGTAGACCTCCTTTACTGTGTGTGTGCTCAATCGCTCAGCCATATGTCCAACTCTTTGTGACCCCAGGGACTGGAGCCCACCAGGCTCCTCTGTCCATAAAATTCTGCAGCCAAGAATACTGGAGTAGGTAGCCATTCCCTTCTCTAAGGGATCTACTTCTAAGTAAATTATATTTTCTTCTTGATGAAAATCTGCTTTTTATAGCATCAGAGACAATGACCATCAAATCAGGTAAGGGAAAAAAGTCACAATGATTTTGACAGTCTAAAACAATGGTTCTCAAATCTTGGTGTGCACCAGAACCACTCAGAGAGCTTGTTAAAATACAAGATTTCTGGGCTTCCCTGGTGGCTCAGTGGTAAATAGTCTGCCTGTCAATGCAGGAGACATGGGTTTGATCCCTGGCCGGGAAGCACCCCACGTGCCACGGAGCTGCTATGCTGGTGCGCCACAACTATTGAGCCTGTGCTCTAGAACTGGTGAGCCATAGCTTCTGAGTCCATGTGCTGCTATGAATGAAGCCCGTGTGCCTAGAGCCTGTGACTGCAACCAGAGAAGCCACTGCAATGAGAAGCCAGAACACTGCAACTAGAGTAGCCACCCTCGCTGCAACAAGAGAAAAAGCCTGTGCAGCAATGAAGACCAAGCATAGCCATAAATAAAAATTATTCTTAAATTTAAAAAACTTTCTGGCTCTCAACACCAGAGTTTCTGGGGTTGGGTCCAGAAATTCTCATTTCTAATTAGTTCCCAGGCGATGCTAATACTGCTGTTGCAAATAACATACTTTGAGAACTGTTCATCTACAGTAATCCTTTTGCAGTTAACTAGTTGGTAAAGATTTCTTTTTAAAGCAGATACAGGTTCAAGCTCTCCTGAGATTCAGTAAAAATCCTTTCCTTGAATCATTTTCTAGACAACTTTGACCCCAGTAAGGCACTGACTACCAGCATGTCTGACCCTGAACAGTAAAACCCACATAACTTTTCAGAGATTTAAACTGCTGCTAAAGAATTGTGATTTCATTAATGTAGCCAGTCAGATGTATACATTCTAAATTACTATATTAAACTTGAACTTTTCTAAACAGTAAATAAAACCACAAGGGCAAGGAGTTCTCCATTTATTCTTCTTTCAAAACCACAGGCAAGTCAATCCTACAGATTGTGGAATGTATGATAGGTCATTTTTACAAAAGAAATCCCATTGGGTGAATTATCTCTTCAAACTAGGTGGTGTCTTAAGTCAGCAAGGATAAGTCTTTGAATATCATGCTGACAAGCAGATTTTGTGACATTTATGGACCTCACAGAAATAGAAACACATAACAATAAATTTAAGCAAGGGTATAAGAAAGTAGGTGTATTTGTGTGGTGTCTATAAAAGTTCCCTAAGGAAAATTTGTTGGAGCTTGACTATAACTAAAAAGTGGCTACTCTGGGGAACTGTTTCCCAGAGCTCATTCTTATGACCAGAAACATGGATGCCATGTTGCTCTTAAAGGCCTTCCTAGCTGGCTCATGTTTCAGCCAGGTTTTATGGGCCATCTTCTCCAAGACATTTCTGCAAATGAATAATATTTTCCTGATAGAAGGGAATAAGAACCATTAACTAATTACCAGCCTTAAGCTATTAATGAATGAGTTTTCTCATCCATAATGATAAAAATTTTTTTTCTCCCTAACAGTATAGAAGAGTTCCTTTAAGTTCCTGCTATACTGTATTTGTAAATTTTTGCCCATGAGTTATATGATTACTAGGTAATATTTACTTTTTACATGTGTAGTTTCAGTGGGTTAAACAAACACAAACACTATTTTAAGAATCTATGTGGCCTACTTTATTCTATGATACTGGGCTCCTTAGTTTAACAAGAATGTTCTTGGCGTGTTAGAGACAACATTATGAAGAATCAAGATTATTGTATGTTGCACCTCCATTCTAAAGATTCAGCGGAACTAAAAAAAGTCTAGAAGCGTGCCATCTTTGGGTAATGATACTTTCAGAACATTACACAGTACTTTTTTAAAGAAGGAAAGGGAATATAGTAAGTTCTTTTTCCAATAGCCTTAGGTCTAAATATGCCATGCCTCATGTTCTAAAATAGTGGTTCTCAGCTGGAGGTGACTCTGTCCGTGGCAGACCTCTAGCAGTATCTGGAGACATTTTTAATTGCTGCAATGGGAGAGGACTACTTGCTTCTGGTGGGTAGAGGCCAGGGATGCAGCTAAACATCCTACAATGCAAAGAACAACCCCCCTACCCCCACAACTTAGATATATCGAGCACAAGATGTCAACACTGCTACTGCTGAGAAACCAACCCTGAACTAAAACAACTAAGGGATGACATTAACCATTAAAAAACATGATGTAATGTAGTAACAGCGCCAGCCTGACCATCCTGCTAAAGAGTCTATTATAATTTTCTTGCATTCATGTATATAAAAAGTACACGTCCTAGAGAACTTTTGGCGACAGTCACACTAATAATCAAACTACACTGGCACAAAGGCTTTAAGGATGCAACGGTTAGAGTGCAGAGGCCAAGCTATAAGATTTCAGTCCCAAACCAAGAAATCTTCATGAGCAGTTAATCCCCAAGCTACCCACAGAGATCTTTCTACACAAATATATATATGGAAGATAAGGGGTGCCAAGTACTCTTTCAAGGGGTTGACATTGAGAGATAAGATTAGTCTGAGCAAGAGTATGACATTGGGCTTTCAAAGAATACTGTTAGGTTTCCAAGGACATAAATTAACTATCAGCATATCAGCTGGATGATGATAAAAGGTGGTGTATAACTTGCTTTATATGAAAGGTGATCCACTATTCCCCACTGTCATTGCTGAGAAAAAAATAGAAAGTTTTCTTTAATTGCATCAGTGTAGATTAAGATTAGTAGAAGACAGGCAGAGATTGTGAAAAATGTTGGACTGTAAATTATTCTAAAGAATCTTCATCTCTTGAAAATGTTAAGAGCAGAAGATGGACTCTTGGGTAGTTTAGGCAAGGTTCACTTTAGGAGCAGATTATGTACCATGGAAGTGGTGTGAAGTCCCTCAACTTTTCCCCTAAAATTAGGGAGCATCAGATGAGGGCCCAGAATATCAGCAAGATTAATGAATAAAACACCAGCTGCTTATAGCACTAAACAACGCCTTCCACATACAAGATGCTCAATAGACATGTCTTGAATAAATAATAATGACAGAAATACATGAATCTATCTTTTGCAAACAAACCTAAAAGCAAGACTACAGAGTCTAAACTCATATTTTAAGACAGCAAAATGAGCCAGATGCAAGTGGACTGGTTTGGTAGCCATGATGGGAAAGCATAAATACGTACCTCAAAAAAGGGCCAAGCAAGAAAATCCAGTCCATGTCTTATTTGGGTAATAAGTGATGGCATTTCTTATCTATTCTCACAAGCCTTCCAGCTCCAATGCAAATAAATAATTAGGTGAAGAAGCCCAAGAAATGATATCATTGTAACTATTCATAAACCCATAAACTGTCTTGCTGCCACTTTAACTGCATCTTGTCAGTGAGGGAATAGAAAGAGGCATCTGCCTTCCAAACCTCACCAGTTTCAGTCTTTCTAGGACTGGCAGGGAGGAATTTAAGAGGGATTTCTCAAAATGAGGCCCACAGATTAGCTCTACCTGCATTACCTGAAGGATTAAGTTCATATTCCTGGGCTCCACTTCTCACTATAGAACTGGAATTGTCCCAGGTGGGGTGAGGGGTGGGGGTCCTTCCAGGAATTTACATTTTAACATGTTCTCTGGTGATTCTGACTTTTGTAAAGAAAGACTCTGCTCAGGGAGATTTAGAACCCTAGAATTATAAAAAGTTTTTGGTATTTTTTTCCCTCTAAGTTAGCTTATGAGAGCTTTAAGGATAGTGGCTAACTTATTTCAGCAGAAGGATACAGTAAAGGTTAAAAACATACTGTGGAAGACCCAAAGCTGAGAATATCACTTTTAAAATGCAATTTCTCACATGGTTGCTTGATTGATCTACTCCAAGATTCTACTGTTTCTCAACATACCATGGGAATCTTTGATAGAGATTACATTACACCACAAGGGAGTTTGTTATACTTTAATAAAGTAAAAAAAAAAAAAAAAAAGGAAACTCACAACCATGTCCATTTTATTCTGTGTGAATTCTTTTTAAATAATGGGGATATCAAACCTTGATTTTTTTTTTAAGGTTAACATAAAGGTTATGAGCCATAGAAATTCTAAAATGGCAGTAACCACTCCAATGTGGGCTTCATCAGGGAATTAATTTTTGTTCTGAAATCTGAACATAGGGATTTAATATTTTGGGAATTCACATGATCTCATTAAAAATAATAGAATCCACAAATGAAGAGAAAATCAGAAAAATTTGGATGACTGTTTTCATTCCACATACTTATAGAGTTTTAATAACCAGAAGTGACATTAGCTGTATCCATCCAAAAATTTTAAAAATCTACTTTCTTGCTGATATGCTGAAACAATTTTGATTTTTCATGAAATACAAAATAAATTCTTCCCCTACAAAGTGACAACATAAGCATCACCTCAAATGCAACCAAGGACATTAAGAAGTTCAAATATAACATTCATATAGTCAGTCAACAAATATTTACTAAGCAATCATATGGTAAATTAAAGATGGCCACAAATTCTTTGCCATTCATGATGTCAAGAGATATTGGATATTTCCTTTCCCCTTGGATCTAGGCTGGCCTTGTAACTGCTTTGACCAATAGGAAGCATCAAAAATGGTCCTCAGCTGTTTCTGGCTATGTTAATCTTTTTTTTTTTTTTGGCTGCACCGAGTCTCAGCTGTGGGACGCAGGATCCTCAATCTTTGTTGAGGCATGCAGGATCTAAGTGCCCTGATTAGGGACTGATTGATCTTGTGACCCCTCCCTTGGGACTGTGGAGTCTTAGCTACTGGACCACCAGGGAAGTTCCTGTAAGTTAGCCTTAAAATGGCTTGGTGCTTTCATTTTTGCACTCCTGGAGGCCAGTCACCACACTGTGAAGAAATCTGCTACAGACTGCTGGATACTGAAAAGGATATGGATAGAGTCCTTGGAGGATGAGGGGTTATTTTGTGTGTTTTCAGCCTCAGCTGAAGTCTCAGCTGAATACTACTTCAAGAGACCATTACTCCACACCATGTGGAGAAGAGCCACTTAGCTAAGCCCAGGCAATAAATAAACTGTTGCTCTAAACCACTTGGAGTGGTATGCTATGCAGCAATAGAGAACTAAAATAACCACCATGTACCATATTCTTTGCTGCTCCAAGTCTCAGAACTAAAACAGAGAAAAAAGTAGACAAATGTTTCCTATTTGCTCTGATTTAATCTACTGTTAGCTAAAATAAAAATATGTTAAATATAAAAGGTTGTTATTTCTGGTGAGTATTTATTAAGAACTATAGTTTTCTCTGCAATATATTGAGACTTTGAGAAGTTCATTTTTCTCTTTCTTTAGTTGTTCCAAATGAGAAGTGGGTCTAAATATATTAACAGCAATATAATGTTTATATCTTGAAAGAGGCATCTCCTATCTGAACTGTAATCTGAAGAGTACCCTTTGGATTTTATTCTTAACTGTATAGGACAAAATGCTGGGCAAGAAACAATAGCAGAGATGTAAAACACTGAGTCTGTATGATGTCCAAGCTGTGTAACAGTTTCACTAACAACTTTACTGATGACCTGGAAGCTTGAGTGGATGCTACGATATTAAGTCTCTCAGATGGCACTAAATGTAGAGATGGCAAAGGAGACAGAATTGAAGTGAAAGTTGCTCGGTCATGTCCGACTCTGTGACCCATGGACAATACAGTCAATGGAATTCTCCAGGCCAGAATACTGGAGCGGATAGCCTTTCCCTTCTCTAGGGGATCTGCCCAACCCAGGGATCGAACTCAGGTCTCCCACATTGCAGGCGGATTCTTTACCAGCTGAGCCCAAGGGAAGCCCAGAGGAGACAGAGGTGAGGCCAAATAATATTAATGGACCTGTGGAGATTATGGGCAGTAAAGTACAGCATGAGTTCAGTTTGGCAAAAACAATGAAGTACAAGCATCAAGGAAAAAATAACACAGAAGACTGACATTCACTGGGTAGATGGAACTTCAAACACATGCCAAGAACAACTAGATAGATATTATAACCCAAAGAAGAGATAGGATTTTGCTGTGGGGCCACCTAATTCAGAACTGCCTGGGGAACCTGTTAAAAATGATTTCTCAGCTCCTACTCAGCCCTCCTGGATCCTAATACTGAAGGATTGCCTTGAAAAGCTTGCAGTGCTTAAAGGTCTCTTCCTATAAATAAGGAAACAGACCCAGACACGTAAGCTGCCCAAGGTCAGGCACCAGTGAGTCCTGGTTCCTGGTCCAAGGTTGTTACCACCACTTGGGGAGGGGAACTTTCCTGAGTCTGTAACTTGTCTTTATTATCATATTATGCAATTTTCTGAAAATATAACTCATAACTCATATTCTAGATGTTGCTTCAAATAATAAGGGAAGGAAGATGAAAGAAAACAGAGAACAAAGATTGGGGTAGGAGGTAGAAAGGAAAAACTCAGACAGGCAGGAGCAGGAATCACAAAGAGTCTCTGATGAAGATGACATAATATCTACATGGGTGAAGTTAAATCACAGTCTGAACAGAAAGGCCTTCCATCCACTCCACAACTAACTCCCCCCACCCCTCACCAAAACACGCACTTAGAAGAAAAACATCTGAGGCAAGTTGGCTCTAAAAGGAACCTGAGGTTAATAAATAGGTTTGGGTTTTGGCTTAATCCTCTGGGCCTTGTCCAAGTTATGTTGAAAGAGATGGACATGAGATGGGCTACCACACAGGGGTGGTACTATGAGGACCTCTTTTCCAATCCTAAATTATTTCTAAATACAGAGTGCCATGTAAAACACACAAAGACAGAACCAGATGATGTGCTGTATTCAAAGATTTTTCTTATAGCTTTTCAATTCTCACAGACTTGTTCCCACAACTCAAGAACTACTGGCCAAAATTTTAAAGAAATTAAATCAAACCTCCCATCTTCCTGTTCCCATAATTGCATGACGGTTTTAGAATTCCACTACCTTCTAGATTCTCTGATTTATATTACTTTTAACTTCTCAAAAAAAAAAAAATTAAAGTATAATAAAGCTTCCATGGAAAGAGAACTTAGAAAAAA
>SJYQ01000746.1:0-13315 GCA_006410935.1 Redunca redunca
CTAGTAAAAGTAATGCTCAAAATTCTCCAAGCCAGGCTTCAGCAGTATGTGAACCGCGAAATTTCAGGTGTTCAAACTGGTTTTAGAAAAGGCAGAAGAACCAAAGATCAAATTGCCAAGATCCTCTGGATCATCGAAAAAGCAAGAGAATTCCAGAAAAACATCTGTTTTTGCTTTATTGTCTATGCCAAAGCTTTTGACTGTGTGGATCACAATAAACTGTGGGAAATTCTGAAAGAGACGGGAATACCAGACCACCTGACCTGCCTCTTGAGAAACTTGTATGCAGGTCAGGAAGCAACAGTTAGAACTGGACATGGAACAACAGACTGGTTCCAAATAGGAAAGGGAGTATGTCAAGGCTGTATATTGTCACCCTGCTTATTTAACGTACATGGAGTGTACATCATGAGAAATGCTGGACTGGAAGAAACAGAAGCTGGAATCAAGCTTGCTGGGAGAAATATCAATAGCCTCAGATATGCAGATGACACCACCCTTATGGCAGAAAGTGAAGAGGAACTAAAAAGCTTCTTGATAAAAGTGAAAGAAAACAGGAGACAATTTGGCTTAAAGCTCAACATTCAGAAAACTAAGATCGTGGAAACAGTCTCAGACTTTATTTTTGGGGGCTCCAAAATCACTGCAGATGGTGATTGCAGCCCTGAAATTAAGACTCTTACTCCCTGGCAGGAAAGTTATGACCAACCTAGATAGCATATTAAAAAGCAGAGATATTAGTTTGCCAACAAAGGTCTGATAGTCAAGTCTATGGTTTTCCTAGTGGCCATGTATGGGTGTGAGAGTTGGACTGTGAAGAAAGCTGAGCACCGAAGAATTGATATTTTTGTACTGTGGTATTGGAGAAGACTCTTGTGAGTCCCTTGGACTGCAAGGAGATCCAACCATTCCATCCTAAATTCCTGGGTGTTCATCGGAAGGACTGATGCTAAAACTGAAACTCCAGTACTTTGGGCACTTCATGCGAAGAGTTGACTCATTGGAAAAGACCGTGATACTGGGAGGGATTGGGGGCAGGATGAGAAGAGGAAGACAGAGGATGAGATGTCTGGATGGCATCACCGACTCGATGAACATGAGTTTTGGTGAACTCCGGGAGTTGCTGATGGACAGGGAGGCCTGATGTGCTGCGATTCATGGCGTTGCAAAGAATCAGACACGATTGAGCGACTGAACTGAACTGTTGTGTAAGCTTCTGCTATACATCACTGTGAATCAGTCATAACTGATTTTGTGTATATATATATATATATATGTGTGTGTATATATATATATATGTGTGTGTGTGTATATACATATATATATACTCTCTCTCTTCATCCTTCCTTCCATCTTGCCCTTCTAGGTCATCAAAGAGCACCAGGCGGGAATCTTTGTGTTATATAGCAGCTTTCTATTAGCTATTTATTTTATACATAGTCGTGTATATATGTCAATGCTAGTTTCTCAATTCATCCCAAATTCTCTATCACCACTGTTTTTTCAAGTCTATTCTGTACACCTGTGTCTCCATTCCTTCCCTGAAGTTAGGTTCATCAGTACTGTTTTTCTAGATTCCATGCATATGGTTTAATATACTGTTTTTGTTTTTCTCTTTCTGACTTACTTCACCCTATATAATAGGCTCTAGGTTCATCTGCCTCACTACAAATGACTCGAATTCATTATTTTTTCTGGTTGAGTAATATCCCATCTATGTACAGCTGTGATATTTCACTCATAAAAACGGATGAGCACCAAAGAACAAATGCTTTCAAGCTGTGGTGCTGGAGGAAGCTCTTTAGAAACATTTGAACTGCAAGGAGATCAATCCTAAGGGAAATCAACCCTGAGTATTCTTTGGAAGTACTGATACTAAAGCTGAAGTTCCAATACTTTAGCCACCTGATGTGGAGATCTGACTTATTGGAAAAGACCTTGATGCTGGGAAGGACTGAAGGCAAAACGAGAAGGGGACTGTAGGAGATAATTAGATAAATATCATCAACTCAATGGATATGAAATTGAGAAAACTCTTAGAGAAAATTGAGGAATCTGACATGCTACAATCCAAGAGGTCACAAAGAGTCAGACGCAACTTAGCGATTGAACGATGACAACACTATTCCATTGTATGTGTGTTGTACATCATTATTCATTCATCTATCAATGGACATCTAGGTTGCTTCCATGTCCTGGCTATTGTAAATATTTCTGCAGTGGACACTGGTGTACCTGTGTCTTTTTCAATTGTAGTTTTCTCAGGGCTTGTACCCAGTAGTGGAGTTGCTGGGTCATATGTCAGCTTTATTCTTAGTTTTTGAGGAATCTCCATCCTGTTCTCCAAAGTGGCTATATCAGTTTACATTACCACCAACAGTGCAAGAAAGTTTCCTTTTCTCCACCTCTTCTTCAGAATTTATTATTTGTAGGTTCTTTGGGGATGACTATTCTGACTGGTGTGAAGTGATACCTCATTTTAGTTTTGAGTTACATTTCTCTAATAATGAGTGACATTAAGCATCTCTTAATGTGTCTATTGGCCATCTGTTCTCTTCTCTGAAGAAGTGTCTGCCCATTTTTGATTAGGTTATTTGTTTTTTCTCATCCTGAATTGTATGAGTTTATTTTGTTGAATTGTATGAGATGATTTTAGAGATTAATATTTTGTAAGTTCTTCTCCTTATAGTTATTCTCTCCCATTCTGAGGGCTGTCTTTTCATCTTGATTATAGTTTCCTTTGCTGTGCAAAAGCATTCAAGTTTAATTAGATCCCATTTGTTTATTTTTGTTTTTATTTCCATTACTCTAGAAGGTGAATCAAAGAGAATCTTGCTTTCATTATTTCAAAGTATATTCTACCAATGTTTTCTTCTAAGAATTTTACAGTTTCTTCCCTTACATTTAAGTCTTTAATCCATTTTTAGCTTATTTTTCTTTATTGTTAGGCAGGGTTCTAATTTCATTGTTTTACACAGAGCTATTCAGTTTTCTCAGTAACGTTTATTGAGGAAGTTATACTTTTTCCAGTATACTTTTTCCTACTTTCTCTGTCAAAGATAAGATGTCCATACCTAGGAATAAAGCTACCTAAGGAGACAAAATATCTGTGTACAGAAAACTATAAGTCCCTGATGAAAGAAATAAAAGACAATACAGACAGATGGAGGGATATACCATGTTCTTGAATTGGAAGAATCATTATTGTTAAAATGAATATACTATCTAAAACAATTTACAGATTCCATACAATATTTATGAAATTACCAATGGCATTTTTCATAGAACTAGAACAAGAAATTTAAAAATTTGTATGGAAAAACAGAAAACCATGTATAGCAAAATCAATCTTAAGAAAGAAAAACGGAGCAGGAGGAATAAACCTTCCTGACTTCAGACCATACTATAAAGATACAGTCACTAAGACAGTATAGTATGCGCTTCCCTGGTGACTCAGTGGTAAAGAATCCACCTTCCAATGAGCAGACACAGGTTTGATCAATGGTTGGGAGAAGATCCCACATTCCGTGGAGCAACTAAACCCATGCCCACAACTTGCTGAGCCTGTACTGTAGAGGCCAAAAATCACAAGTGATGAGCATATGTGCTGCAACTACTCATGTGCAACTATGCAAAGCTCATGTGCCCTAGTGCCTGAGTTCCACAAAAAGAGAAGCCAGCCCAATGGGAAAACCACACACAGCAACAAAGAGTAGCCCACAATCACCACAACTAGAGAAAGGCCCAAGCAGCAATGAAGACTCAGTACAACTGAAAATAAATACATAAAAGTAAAACAAAAAAACAAATGGTCTGGCTCAAAAACAGAAATAAGGAACACAAACAAAAACTGGGAGATAAACCCAAGGTTGTTTAAGAAGGCCAACATTAAAACAGAAAAGCTTATTCCAGAAAAGGAAACTGCAAGTCAATCCCGCTGATGAATATTGATGGAAAAATTCTCAAAAAATTAACCACAAACTAAATTCAGTAGCCCAGCTAAAAAAATATTCACTATGATTAAGTGAAATTTATCTTGGTATGCAAGACCAGTGCAATGCAGACAAATCAATCAGGATGAAACATTATATTAACAGAATGAAAGAAAAGAATTATAAATTCACTTCAATAGATGAAGAGCATTCNNGAAGAGCATTCAGAAAAAAAAATCTACATTTATGATGAAAATTCTTAACAAATGTGGCGTAGAAGAAACCTATATCTACATGTTAGTGTCCATATATGACACACAGATAACATCAGACTTAATTGTGAAAGTTTGAAAACTTTTCTTAGAAAATCAGGAGTGTGACATGAATGCCCTCTCACCACTCCTAATCAGCATAGTACTAGAAGTCCTAGCTAGAGCGATTAGGCAAGAAAAATAATTAAATGTATCAAAATTGGAAAGGGAAAATAAATATTCTCTTCAACTGAAAGCAAAATGATTTTATATATAGAAAATCCAGAAGACTCAATCAACAAACTCTCAGATTAAAAAAAAAAGTGATCTCATTAAATTTGCATGGGCTTATATTCAGAGTACATCATGAGAAACACTGGGCTGGAAGAAGCATAAGCTGGAGAAATATCAATAACCTCAGATATGCAGTTGACACCACCCTTATAACAGAAAGTGAAGAGGAACTAAAAACCTCTTGATGAAAGTGAAAGAGGAGAGTGAAAAAGTTGGCTTAAAGCTCACCATTCAGAAAACTAAAATCATGGCATCCTCTCCCATCACTTCATGGGAAGTAGATGGGGAAACAGTGGAAACAGTGTCAGACTTTATTTTTGAGCTCCAAAATCACTGCAGATGGTGACTGCAGCCATGAAATTAAAAGACGCTTACTCCTTGGAAGAAAAGTTATGACCAACCTAGATAGCATATTCAAAAGCAGAGACATTACTTTGCCAACAAAGGTCCATCTAGTCAAGGCTATGGTTTTTCCAGTGGTCATGTATGGATGTGAGAGTTGGACTGTGAAGAAAGCTGAGCGCCAAAGAATTGATGCTTTTGAACTGTGGTGTTGGAGAAGACTCTTGAGAGTCCCTTGGACTGCAAGGAGATCCAACCAGTCCATTCTAAAGGAGATCAGCCCTGGGTGTTCTTTGAAAGGAATGATGCTAAAGCTGAAACTTCAGTATTGTGGCCACGTCATGTGAAGAGTTGACTCATTGGAAAAAACTTTGATGCTGGTAGGGATTGGGGGCAGGAGGAGAAGGGGATGACAGAGGATGAGATGGCTGGATGGCATCACCAACTCAATGGACATAAGCTTGCGTGAACTCTGGGTGTTGGTGATGGACAGGGAGGCCTGACATGCTGCGATTCATGGGGGTCACAAAAAGTTGGACACGACTGAGCGACTGAACTGAACTGAACTGAAAGCCACTTCCTTGATTTGAATTTAATGAGGCCATGATGCATGGAGGGATGGCATCTGAAACAAACCTTGCAGCATCTGAGCAAGAAACAGACTATGAAAATAATGGAGCATGTGCAACAAAAATGCACAGAAGGTTGATGATCCTATATAACCTTTCACTCAACTATTAAATGCCAAATGTGTCACTCAACTATTTAGGGAAAATTGTAAGGGAAAACAGCTCTAAGTGACTCTAGGGGCCAAATGTGTATGACCTGGATTTGAAAGCTGGTGCAATGCAGATCACATCACAATGTTTTCCTCGGTGAACAGTCCATACATTAATTGTCCATAGTTAGAAAGACCCCACCCACTCAAAGGGCTAAAAATAAGGTTAAAGGAGGATCAAAGAATCTTGCTGAGTGACCCAACCTCATGAAATGGCTCACACTCTTCTTCAAGTGTGTGACTTTTTCTTCTGCCTTAAATAAACTGCTATTTTGTTCTTCATGCTCCCAAGAAAGTGTGTGTGAGTGTGTGTTTCCTTTGCTTTCTTCATCCAAATTATTTTGGATGAATTGAACAAGAGTTTGGACTTTATTAAAACTTCTTTTGTGTGCCAGAAGTGCAGAGGGAAAGGAAGACAAAGGGAAGGAAATAAGTAAAACACAGAGGAAGGGTTGATTTCTAAATGTCCTCAATAGATAAATTAAAGAATTACAATATGTCTTTCTAAGGAAAAAATATAGAGCAATAGTACACATAATGTGCACTAAACTTATGCAAAAAAGTAGAAGCCAAAAAAATACTATATGCTATGAAGAGTAAGGCTAATATTGAGATGTTTTACACCCAATGAGTAGAGTAGTTGAAAAGTATATGTCTTGTTAGTTTATCTGTTTAAAGCTACAAAGTCACAGGTGATCAAACAGCAAGAATATTTTCTGTATAAATAAGAACTTAGAATTATCCTGCAAAATAATTGCATTATCAGGTACAATTGCAATAAATTTTACTAATTTTTCAATTAAGTGTTGTAATTGCATTTTTGTCTACATTACAAATCAGTATATTTGAATGGACAAAACAATCCGTTTTACTACGGGTAAAAGTAGACAGGAATTGTGCAAAAATATTTCAGTAAGAAAAAGCTAGCAGAAGAGTTTTCACACATAAAACTTTGACCTTTAAAATAACCTGAGAGATACTTGAAAACTCATTCCCTTAAGAGCCTCTGAGAAGATGGGTTTGCCTGAGTAATTCTCGTTCCCTATTGCTTCTGTGTACTATTAACTATTTTCCCCAGAATAAAAACAGTCATCAAGGTTATTGGTTATTCTAGACAGGAAAAAAATAAAACCATTAAAGATAACTGTCTCTTTGTATTTATGTGAGTAAGAGTGGGTGGAAGTCTAGCTTCAGTTTTTGGATGGTTAGATGCTTTAAGCCTCATTTTATAAACAGCACAGATTAACCACCTCCATAAATGCTTGAATAAAATTCATAAACATAAATGAACAGATGGTTTACAATATTGCATAGTCTGATCACTCTCCAGTTTTACTAAATGAAGAAGAAAGTATAGGCTTAGAACGTGCACTAACTATATAGACAGTGAAGGACTTTCCTGTGAGTCAAAAGAATCCACTCACAATGCTGGAGCCCTGGGTTTGATCCCTAGGTTGGGAAGATGCTCTGGAGAAGGGGAAGACTATCCACTCCAATATTCTGGCCTGGAGAATTCCATGAACTGTGTAGTTCATGGGGTGACAAAGAGTTGGACACGACTGAGCGATTTTCACTAACTCACTCACTCACTCACAGACAGTGAAATCAAGTTCAGGTGGCTCTGAGGGTGGCTTGTGTGATCTATTGAGGCACAGATCCTACCTGGAACTGCATACTGTGTATGTTATTGAAGAAGTATTTTTTGTAGTTTTCATATGGGATGAGTTCATTATATCACAAAACAATAATGATAAATCACCCAGGAATTTTGTTAGTTAATAACTCAGTTCAGTTCAGTTGCTCAGTCATGTCCGACTCTTTGTGACCACATGAGTCACAGCACACCAGGCCTCCCTGTCCATCACCAACTCCCAGAGTTCACACAAGTTCATGTCCATCGAGTCAGTGATACCATCTCATCCTCTGTCGTCCCCTTCTCCCCAATCCATCCCAGCATCAGACTCTTTTCCAGTGAGTCAACTCTTCACATGAAGTGGCCAAAGTACTGGAGTTTCAGCCTTAACATCATTCCTTTGAAAGAAATCCCAGGGCTGATCTCCTTCAGAATGGACTGGTTGGATCTCTGCGCAGTCCAAGGGACTCTCAAGAGTCTTCTGGAACACCACAGTTCACAAACATCAATTCTTCAGTTCCGAGCCTTCTTCACAGTCCAACTCTCACATACATACATGACCACAGGAAAAAACCATAGCCTTGACTAGATGGACGTTAGTTGGCAAAATAATGTCTCTGCTTTTGAATGTGCTATCTAGGTTGATGATGACTTTTCTTCCAAGGAGGAAGCGTCTTTTAATTTCATGGCTGCAGTCACCATCTGCAGTGATTTTGGAATTCAAAAAATAAAGTCTGACTCTGTTTCCACTGTTTCCCCATCTATCTGCCATGAAGTGATGGGACCAGATGCCATGACCTTCGTTTTCTGAATGTTGAGCTTTAAGCCAACTTTTTCACTCTCCTCTTTGACTTTCAAGAGGCTTTTTAGTTCCTCTTCATTTTCTGCCATAAGGGTTGTGTCATCTGCATAACTGAGGTTATTTAACTCAGTGAACCTTAAAGAATAGAAAACAGCTCTGATGTTAAGCCACTTTTCAAATGCTATCAGCATGAAGAAGGGACTAATTATATCCCTGAAATTATTTATAATACAATATACTAAAAGTATTTTCACTGGTATGGCACTTCCTTCAACATTGGGTTTCAAAACCACATGATTTTTGGGTAGATTCATAGAGAAAATAACTTCAATTGCATCATGGCTTGATGCAAAAGTTCAAATGCATCATGCTTTGACATCTATTCTGTGCATATTTTCAGGACCAACAGTCTTGTTAATGTTCCAAGAGTATAACCAGGCCACTACACTATACCTATAATAAAATTGAAGTATAACTGTTAATTTTGTTACTTTGGCCATAAGCATGACTGAACATATGCACACACACACACACACACACACACACACACACACGGATTGCTTTATATACATTCTACTGCTAAAATTTACATTTCAAGTGAAATGTCTGAAATTAATTTCTGTCATCAATCTTCCATTATGTAAAGTTGTGAATTAGATGTCAGTAACAATTAGAAAATAAATAAATGATCTAACATTTTAATATACTTTTTTTCTTATTTGAAGTTATTCCTTTATTAGCTATGCCAGTTGGCTCTAAGGATCAGTATGAGAAAGTTTGCACAGTTGAAATGCATGTTGTGTAGTATAAAGCAGTTTACAGAGCACAGGAGAGGCTAGATGCAAGTGGATTCAAAGAAGAATAGCCATACTTGTATTTTTACTGCTTAGAGTTCCAAGTAGTTATTTCATCTGTGAATCTGTTTTGGAAATTACAGAGAACTTAGCATTCATTTGGGTGTCTAGGCTCAAGAAAAAAATATAGGTCAATTAATAAACAATCCCACAGAAATATGAAATGTGATCCAAGATGTCTATAACTGCCTATCAGACTTAGTCTATAGAGTTGATCACATAAGCAAAGAAGCAATAAAGACACAGAACAGACTGGCTGAAAATTGAGCCTAGATTTGTAAATTTGGACAGCAGGGGTTCTATTTTGAGATTTGACAATAGAGGTTATGTTAAATTTGCCTTATTTTAATTAACATCAATTGTGCATTTTTGAAAAAAATACATTAAAATGGTACAAAGCTAACAACACATGAAGAAACTGAAGGGGAGTAGACAGCTAAAGGAATAATACTGAGTAAGAATAATGTTTGTATAGTTTTCATGAGATGACAGATCTCAGTTCTCTCAGTTGGATTAGCAATCAGTTACATAAAAATTCTGCCTTTTTATCACTAAGTAATATTCCATCATATATACCACATATTTTTTATCCATTCATTTGTTGATACACACTTAGGTGTTCCCATATCTCTGCCATTGTAACTACTGCTACTATGAATATTGAGGTGCATGTATCTTTTTAAATTAGTGTATGTGTTTCTTTTGGTTATATACTCAGAAGTAGAATTGCTGGATCACATGGCAATTTTATTTTTAGTTTTTTTTTTGAGAAACACCTCCATAGTGTTTCCCACAGTAGTTGTGACAATTTTCTTTCCTACCAACATTGCATAAGAGTTCTCTTTTCTCCACAACCTTCTCTATAATATTATTTGTGTTCTTTTTTATGAGAGATATTCTAACAAGTGGGGGGTGACAGTGTGGTTTTGATTTGTATTTCTCTGATGATTACTGATGCTTGAGTATATTTTCATACACCTGTTGGCCATCTACATGTCTTTTTTTGGAAAAAAAATGTCTATTAAATTCTTCAGCTCATTTTCTAATCAGTTGTTTTATTTTGATATTGAAATGAATGGATTATATCTATGTTGGTTATTAACCCCTTATCAATCATATCATTTGCATATCATCATGCTCCCTGAATTCAGATGATAATACAAAACTATAATCATTAAAACAGTTTGGAATGGGCACATGCATAAAAGCAGACAGAATGGAGCAGGATAGAGGGCCAGAAATAAAATCATATACCTTTGGTCAACAAAGGAGGCAAGAATGTAAAGTGGAGGTAAGATGGTCTATTCAATTAGTAGTGCTGAGAAACCTGGACAGGTACATACATGTAAAAGAAAGAAAGTAGAATATATAGCACATACAACTCAAAATCACACAGACAAATAATTCAATTAAAATAAATAAAATAAAGACTAAATCAGAGGTTATAATGTATTAATAGAGAGTACCTACAAAGATGTAACATTGAGGGAGAATGATGAAACTGTATTTTGAGCATGGTGGTTGGTTTATAACATTACACATTTTTAAAAACTCACACACAAAAAAAGTAGATTTATTTATTTAAAAAATAAATTATAAAATCAATTTTAAATAGAAAAGATACTAGAAGAAACTAAAATGCTAGGAAACTGCGTAATTGACTCAGAAGAAGGCAGAAAATCCAAAAAAAGAGGAGCAAAAATAAAAGATATAATTATACCAACAATTAGCAGAATGATAAACATGAATCCTAATGTATCAATATATTAAATATCAATACACTATACACTTCAGTTATATTTAGAGATAGCATAAATTGTTGAAGAGATTGTCATTTCCTGCTGTGTATTCTTACCACGCTTATCAAAGATCAGTTGATCATACAACTGTGGATTTCTTGTTCCGTTTGCCAATATATCGCTATTTATGCTGATACCACACTGATTTATTTTTGTAGCTTTATAAAATTTAGAAGTGTGATGTCTCCAGTTTTGCTATTCTCATCAAGTTTGTTTTGGTTATTTAAAATATTTTGCCATCCATATGAATTTTAGAATCATATTTCCATTTCTGCAAAAAATGTTATTGGGATTGTGATAGGAATTTTACTGAATCTGCACTTTGCTTTGAGAATTTTACTTTTTAACAATATGAAGCCTTCCAATCCATGAACATAGGATATAATTCAATTTATGTCTGATTTCTTTCATCAGTGTTTTCTGTACATCTTTCACTTATTTCAAGGGTATGGTTTTTCCCGTGGTCATGCATGGATGTGAGTTGGACTGTGAAGAAGGCTGAGCACCGAAGAGTTGATGCTTTTGATCTGTGGTGTTGGAGAAGACTCTTGAGAGTCCCTTGGACTGCAAGGAGATCCAACCAGTCCATTCTCAAGGAGATCAACCACGGGATCCCTTTGGAAGGAATGATGCTAAAGCTGAAACTCCAGTACTTTGGCCACCTCATGCGAAGAGTTGACTCATTGGAAAAGACTCTAGTGCTGGGAGGGATTGGGGGCAGGAGGAGAAGGGGACGACCGAGAATGAGATTGCTGGATGGCATCACGGACTCGTTGGACGTGAGTCTGAGTGAACTCCAGGAGATGGTGATGAACAGGGAGTCCTGGTGTGCAGCGATTCATGGGGTGGCAAAGAGTCGGACATGACTGAGCGAGTAAACTGAACTGAACTGAACTAATGCCTAATATTTTATGCTTTTATTGTTATTGTTAATGGGGTGGATTCCTACTTGCCTTTTCAGGGAGAAAGCTAGATATTCAAATACAAAAGAATTAAGTTGGACCTGTATTTCATACCATAGACAAAAACTAACTCTCAATGAATCAAATGTTTGAAGGTGAATCAGGAACCTGTAAAAGTCCTCGATGAAAACTGAGAAAAAGCTTCTTGACATCTGTCATGGAAATAATCTCATGGATATGAAAAGCACCAGCAACAAAAGCAGAATTAGGCAAATGGTACTACATCAAACTTAAAATCTTCTGTACAGAAACATATAAAATCAAGAGTTAAAAGGCAGTCAAACTAAAACAGAATAGGATAAAATATTCAGAATTATTATATTTGATGAGGTTAATTTTCACAATATAAGAAACTGTCACAACCCAGTAGCAAATATACCAAAAATAAATAGGCTACATATTTAAATAGAAATTTCTCCAAAGAAGATATGCAAAGGACCAATAGATACCTAGAAAGATGCTTAACATCGCTAATTACCAGAAAAATGCAAACCATAACCATAGTGAGATATGACCTCACATCTGGTATGATGGGGTCTGACTCACATGGGGTCCGGCTCTTTGTGTCCCAATGTACTGTAGCCTACCAGGCTCCTCAGTCCATGGAGCTTTCCAGGTAAGAGTTATAGAGTGGGTTGCCATTTCCTGGTCCAGGGCATCTTTCCAACACAGGGATCGAACCCAGATCTCCCCCACTGTGGGCAGATGCTTTATGTCTGAGCCACCAGGGAAGCACAATTGCCAGCAAAATGCAAACAACAACCATAATGAGATATGACCTCACATCTGGTATGATAGTTATCAAAAACAACAAATAAGAGTTAAGAAATATTGAAGATGTGGAGAAATTGGAAATCTTGTGGTGGAATTCCCTTTTGGTGTAATTCTAAACCAATACAGACAACCTGAAAAACAGTATGAATTCCCTCAAAAAATTAAAAATAGAAATACTATATGATCCAGGAACTCACTTCTGGGTATCTATCCAAAATAATTGAAATCAGGATCACAACCTGATAGTACCAAGCCCATGTTTTTGCAGCATTATTCACAATGGCCAAAATATGGAAACAACTTAAATTCCCATGAACAGGTGAATAAATAAAGAAATTGTGGTATATACCTACAACAGCATAGTATTAATTTTTATGAAAGAAGGAAATCCTTCAAGATGTGACAACATAAATGAACCTGGAGGACTTTATGCTAATTGAAATACACCAGTCAAAGAAGGGCAAATATTGCATGATTCCATTTCTGTGAATTGTCTAGTCGATCTTACAGAAGCAAAGATTAGACTGGTGGTTGTCAGAGGCTGATTAGGACTCACTAACTAATGTGTATAAAATTTCAGTTATGCAAGATGAATTTATTCTAGAGATGTGACATAGAACATTGTACTAAAGGTATCTACATTGAATTGAACACATAAATATTTGTTAAGAGAGGTGACCTCATGTTATTTTCTTATCAAAATAAAATTTTAAATAAAAATTTTAAATGAAAAAGAGTTCAAAAAAAGATAGACTGTAAAACAGGATATATAAGATCCAAAATACTCTATCTTCAAGTGGCATTATACAAATATAATAGTTTAAGTCAAGAGTAAAACAATGTAAAATATATTAATCTCTAACAAATAGAAAAGTAGAGCAGCTGTATTAATAT
>SJYQ01000746.1:25341-63596 GCA_006410935.1 Redunca redunca
TTAGATCTTAAAATATAGTTCTATATTTTAAATGGCTTCTGAAAATGATGCACAATTACTTTATGATCTAGTATTAATCACAGGAGAGATGAGCAAAAGGAAGCTACCTGATTTGTGTACGTAGATCAATATCAAAAGGCTGTTGTTTTAACTCTTTGCCACTCGTGGTATTTTGTGGTGGTTGTTGTTCAGTTGCTAAGTCATGTCCAACTCTGTGCAACCCCATGCGGTGTAGCTCACAGGCTCCTCTGTCCTCCACTATCTCCCAGAGTTTGCTCAAATTCATGTCCATTGAGCTGGTAATGCTATCTAACCATCTAATCCTCTGCCACTCCCTTTACCTTTTGCCTTCAATTTTTCCCAGCAATTTTTATCTTTTATTGAGAAATACAGCCATATTTTTTCCTATTGTATTTTTTGAGTACTGCATAAAAGGGATACATGAAAAGATTGCAATTCTTAATAACAACATAATTTGAAAGAGAAGTTGGATAATCGAAATTGCCAATGCCAGGGGTTTCCATATCTCCTATGTCATAAACTTAACACAAGCACTACAGTTGTTAGCCAGTTTGAAACTGCAATATATTCCTTGACCATTTGCTTCCAGGTCTTTGGATTTGAAAAAGACAAACATCTTTGCCGGATTCCCCTTGAAATCAGAGCCAGTAACAGTGAAAAACAACAACAACAACAACAACAACAACAAAAACTTTAATATTGTCCAGCAGTTGTATTACCATGCCTCAGTCTATTTGATCCTGATTTTCTAGACTGTCAGACTCTTTCACTCAAAACTAAGATATGTCTTCCCTGATTCCTCCCTCTGAGGTGACATCTAGTTCTGTGATTCACTGAGATAATAAGGTTAATAAGAGAGTAATGAGTTTGGTTTTAGGTACGATTGAATTCAAATTACTGTGGTCAAAAGATTTAGGCTTTTTTTTTTTTTTCCTTTCAGTAAAATAAAATATCCAGAAGTAGATAATCAACCAGTAGTGTATTTTCTCAAAGTTATTAAAGGCTCACTTTTAGCACATATTTTGCCTTCAAATCTGAAAATAATTACTGAGCCTCTTGATTTGCATCACTATTCAGGCAGGAGAAATGTGTAATGAACAAGAGTTCAAAGGGACAAAGGAAAAGTGTCTTTATCTTAAGAATTTTTTTCTTTTTGTCTGGAAAATTAAAATTACCTTCTCAAGAATTTTAGCTATTCTCCCTTCTCCTCAGGGTGATACATGGCCCCCACCGAGTCCCACAGTGGACTCTGGGAGTCTGTATCCCATCTTCCCATCTGTGGCTCCCCATGTGCTGCTCACCTTCTGACTCAGAGTGAAGGCTTGAAGCAGCCTCTGGGCCACAAGTGCTCTACCTGGCCCTGGGTGTTCTTTCAGCATCCATCTCTTGCTTCTGGTATGTGTGTTTAGCACCAGCTGTGCAAATCCAGGTTCTGTGGGATGCTAGCACTGCTTAGGCCAGAGGAAATGGGAACTGAATGCGAACTGATGTGACTTCATGAGTCTACCTTTATGAAGGTCCAGCTCAAGCTCCCAGATTTTGCCCTTCCCCCAAGTTACATCCAACTTTTATCCCAACCACTTGCCTGTGGGCTTAAAACTACAGCATCAGGCATGAAGACAATAGCCTTAGTCATACTGCTTAACCAGCTTCCAAGACTGCACAAGGGAAAGCGTGCATTGAGCTCTCTCCCTCTCTCTCTCTCTGTATATGCATATATCAGAAGCAGTAAAGCTGCTTCTATGATTAAACCCTAAATGATATACAGTTTGGATTGTAAATTGGTTTTTGCTAATTGGTCTTTAGTGAATGTCTTGTACTTTTAATTTTAAATATTATTTTCCCATAATTTACTATGGACACATATTTTTATTTTATCTTTTAGTTTAGTTATAGTATTAAACAAATTTCTCCACAGAAAGACAAGAAAGAATTGAGAAAGATTTATTTTAAAGAATTTTCTCATGTAATTATGAAGGTTCAAGTCCAAAATCTTATGCGGGAGGTAGGCTAGAATTTGAGCCCAAAGCTGTCTGCTGACAGAATTCTTTCTCACTTAAGAGAGATTTGTCTTTGCTCTATTTAGGCATTTAACTTGTTGGATGCAACCCACCCACAATAGGGAGGACATTCTACTTTACTCAAAGTCTACAGATTTAAATGCAAACCTCATCTAAAGATGTCTTCCCTTCACAGAAACATCCAGAAAAATGTTTGACTAAATATCTGGGCAACATAGCCGAGCAAAGGAGATTTATAAAATAAACCATCACAGTATTGATATGATAAATCTTTTTCAACGCTTGAGTTTCTAATGTTCAATCTGTTTATTAGTTATGTCTCTTGTAAGCATTTTAGCTATGTTTTTGAATTTTAATGAAATTTGGTTTTTATCATCAGTGAGATTGCCATGTTTATTTGTGATTATATATTACACAATAGTCTGTAGAGTGTATTTAGGTTTCTCTGGTGGCTCGGACCTAAAGAATCTGCCTGCAAGGCAGCAGACACGTTTGATCCCTGGTTTGGGAAGATCCCCTGGAGAAGGGAATGGCCATCCACTCCAGTATTCTTACCTGGAGAATTCCATGGATAGAGGAGCCTGGCAGGTAAGCTACAGTCCATGGGGTCACAAAGTGAGTGGACTCACATGGACACGAGTGAGTGACTAAGACTGTATTTCTTATTTGCCTTTTATTTCTTAGTTTCATTTGTGTTTCTCACGCTTAAGGTTGGATTGATCAGGTTTTTATATTTTATTTATATTTTTCTTGGCATACTTAGGAAGTATAGAAATTTTTCATTTATTTATCTCTTACCTTTAAAATGTTAATATATTGGTGCACTGGGATGACCCAGAGGGATGGTGGGATGGGAAAGGAGGTGGGATGGGGTATCAAGATGGAGAATACAGTATATCAGTGGTGGATTCATGTCAATGTATGGCAAAACCAACACAATATTGTAAAGCAATTAGCCTCCAATTAAGATAAATAAATTTATATAAAAATGTTAATATGCTTAATCAAATTTTAAATGTTTCTAACAAAGACTAAAGTTATTCAGCAACTCTTTCCTTTTCTTGAATAAGCCAAAGCCCTTAGAAAAAAAAATTAACTTCCTATAGATACAGTCTTTTAAATAATTTTCAGTGTCATTACTGTCTAGAGATGTAATTTTGCCTTTTGAAAACAAAACACTAACCTGGTTTTTATACTCAATAGTTAATTTAGTTGTATGTTGCACTTACTATTTGCTTTCACTTGTCTTTAATATTTTATGCTTCATCCTTGGGGAGCATTTTCACTACTGAAGTAGAGTCTGATACTATTTCTTTTAATTTCCTTAATAAATGAATCTCTTTGACATTTATGATGCCAAATGATTGTGTCTGCATCATNTTCCTTTATAATTTAACATTCTCTATATATTTTCAAAATTTTGTTTGAAAATATACTAGTAACTAGTAAACGTTATTTGCTTTATTTTTGTGTCATTTATTTTCCTTCTTGAGCTATTTTTTCCATGTTTCCTTTCTAGCTTGTTACTTTATAGGTGTTTCCACTCAATCCTGACAACCAATATTTGTATAAATGTTTGGAACATTTGCTACATGGTTATATTGAAGATAGCACAGAAATGAGAGCAAGCCAGTGGTTTGTATTCTATTTGTGAGAGTGTATCTCTGTCATTATATGTTCATTTCAGTCGTTCAGCCATGCTCAACTCTTTGTGACACCATGGAGTGCAGCACACCAGGCCCCCGGTCCATCACCACCTCCCAGAGTTTACTCAAACTCATGTCTATTAAGTAGGTGATTCCATCCAAACATCACACACTCTGTCATCCCCTTCTCCTCCTGCCTTCAATCTTTCCCAGCATGAGGGTCTTTTCCAATAAGTTAGTTCTTCACATCAGGTGGCCAAAGTATTGGAGTTTCATCCTCAGCATCAGTCCTTCCAATGACTATTCAGGACTATTTCCATTAGGATGGAATGGTGGGAACTCCTTGTTGTTCGTGGGACTCTCAAGAGTCTTCTCCAACACCACAGTTCAAAAACATCAATTTTTTGGCGCTCAGCTTTCTCTATTATCCAATTCTCACATCCATACATGACTGTGTCATTGGGTAACTAGATAACATTGGTAACATTTTCCTTACTTGTACAAATGAGGAAGCCCTACATCAGCCTCTGATTGTGAAAGGAGAGTCTGGCCCTTGGTTTCTCCCTTATGACAGGAATGGCAGGCCTGCTATACCAGAACTCTCACCTTTCATGCCTTCCTAGGAGTATGTGCTTAGTCTCTCAGTTGTGTCCAACTCTTTGTGACCACATGGACTGTACCCACCAGGCTCCTCTCTCCATGGGGATTCTCTAGACAAGAATATTGGAGTGAGACACTCTGCCTCTCTCCAGGGGACCTCTAAACCAGGGACTGAACCCAGGTCTCCTGAATTGCAGGCAGATTCTTTACCAGTTGAGCTACCAGGGAAGAGCAAGAATACTGGCGTGGGTAGCCTATCTCTTCTCCAGGGGAACTTCTGAGCCCAGTAATAAAACTGGGGTCTTCTGCATTGCAGGTGGATTCTTTACCAGCTGAGCTACAAGGGAAGCCTCACTTAGGAGAATCAGTTCAGTTCAGTTCAGTGGCTCAGTCGTGTCCGACTCCTTGCAACCCCATGAATCACAGCAAGCCAGGCCTCCCTGTCAATCACTGGAGTTCACTCAAACTCGCGTCCATCGAGTCACTGATGCCATCCAGCCATCTCATCCTCTGTCATCCCCTTTGCCTCCTGCCCCCGATCCCTCCCAGCATCAGAGTCTTTTCCAATGAGTCAACCTTCGCATGAGGTGGCCAAAGTACTGGAGTTTCAGTTTTAGCATCATTCCTTCCAAAGAACACCCAGGGCTGATCTCCTTTAGAATGGCCTGGATGGATCTCCTTGCAGTCCAAGGGACTCTCAAGAGTCTTCTCCAACACCACAGTTCAAAAGCATCAATCCTTCGGTGCTCAGCTTTCTTCACAGTCCAATTCTCGCATCCATACATGACCAGTGGAAAAACCATAGCCTTGACTATATGGACCTTTGTTGGCGAAGTAATGTCTCTGCTTTTCAATATGCTATCTAGGTTGGTCAAAACTTTTCTTCCAAGGAGTAAGCGTCTTTTAATTTAATGGCTGCAATCACCATCGGCAGTGATTTTGGAGCCCCAAAAATAAAATCTGACACTGATTCCACTGTTTATCCATCTATTTCCCATGGAGTGATGGGACTCGATGCCATGATCTTGGTTTTCTGAATGTTGAACTTTAAGTCAACTTTTTCACTCTCCTCTTTTACTTTCATCAAGAAGCTTTTTAGTTCCTCTTCAATTTCTGCCATAAAGGTAGTGTCTCTGCATATCTGAGGTTATTGATATTTCTCCTGGAAATCTTATTTCCAGCTTGTGTTTCTTCCAGTCCAGCGTTTCTCATGATGTACTCTGCATAGAAGTTAAATAAGCAGGGTGACGATATACAGCCTTGACGTACTCCTTTTCCTATTTGGAACCAGTCTGTTGTTCCATGTCCAGTTCTAATTGTGGCTTCCTGGCCTGCACACAGATTTCTGAAGAGGCACGTTAGATGGTCTGGTATTCCCATCTCTTTCAGAATTTTCCACAATTTACTGTGATCCACACAGTCAAAGGCTTTGGCATAGTCAATAAAGCAGAAATAGATGTTTTTATGGAACTATCTTGCTTTTTCAATGATCCAGCGGATATTGTTAATTTGATCTCTGGTTCCTCTGCCTTTTCTAAAACCAGCTAGAACATCAGGAAGTTCACGGTTCACGTATTGCTGAAGCCTGTCTTGGAGAATTTTGAGCATTACTTTACTAGTATATGAGATGAGTGCAATTGTGTGGTAGTTTGAGCATTCTTTGGCATTGCCTTTCTTTGGGATTGGAATGAAAAATGACCTTTTCCAGTCCTGCGGCCACTGCTGACTTTTCCAAATTTGTTGGCATGTTGAGTGCAGCACTTTCACAGCATCACCTTTCAGGATTTGAAATAGCTCTACTGGAATTCCATCATCTCCACTAGCTTTGTTCATAGTGATGCTTTCTAAGGCCCACTTGACTTCATATTCCAGGATGTCTGGCTCTAGATGAGTGATCACACCATCGTGATTATCTGGGTCATGAAGATCTTTTTTGTACAGTTCTTCCGTGTATTCTTGCCATCTCTTCTTAATATCTTCTGCTTCTGTTAGGTCCATACCATTTCTGTCCTGTATCGAGTCCATCTTTGCATGAAATGTTCCCTTGGTATCTCTAATTTTCTTGAAGAGATCTCTAGTCTTTCCTTTCTGTTGCTTTCCTCTATTTCTTTGCATTGATTGCTGAAGAAGGCTTTCTTATCTCTTCTTGCCACTCTTTGGAAATCTGCATTCAGATGCTTATATCTTTCCTTTTCTCCTTTTCTTTTCACAGCTATTTGTAAGACTTCCCCAGATAGCCATTTTGCTTTTTTGCATTTCTTTTCCATGGTGATTGTCTTGATCCCTGTCTCCTGTACAATGTCACAAACCTCATTCCATAGTTCATCAGGCACTCTATCTATCAGATCTAGGCCCTTAAATCTATTTCCCACTTCCACTGTATAATCATAAGGGATTTGATTGAGGTCATACCTGAATGGTCTAGCTGTTTTCCCTGCTTTCTTCAATTTAAGTCTGAATTTGGTAATAAGGATTTCATGATCTGAGCCATAGTCAGCTCCTGGTCTTGTTTTTGACTGTATAGAGCTTCCCCATCTTTTGCTGCATAGAATATAATCAGTCTGATTTCGGTGTTGACCATCTGGTGATGTCCATGTGTAGAGTCTTCTTGTGTTGTTGGAAGAGGGTGTTTTTTATGACCAGTTTATTTTCTTGGCAAAACTCTATTAGTCTTTGCCCTGCTTCATTCGTATTCCAAGGCCAAATTTGCCTGTTACTCCAGGTGTTTCTTGACTTCCTACTTTTGCATTCAGGGCTGATGGTTTACTGTCTAAGCCACACGGGAAGCCCCAGGTGGCTCAGTTAAGCACTCGATATAAACCCATAAGAGTCTGACCTGTGGGCATGGAGATATAGTTGTCTTGTGGTTCCCAAGTCATGCCTCATTACTAAGTTCCCTTGCTTATTAAATCTTCCACCTTCCCCTCTGAATTCTGGCTCTTCCTTAACTCTCTCCCTGCCCTCTGAGTATGGGGGTTACTCCAAATTTAACCAGGGATGTTTCCAACGATATGGACCAACAGATCTGACTATATGGTAGATATCTTGCTCTTTATTTGCATTCTCTGTACAATCTGAAATCCAGAAACATGAAGGGTAACAACTGTTATCAACATTTTAGATTGGAGTGTGAGACCTTTTAGAATTCAGTCAAAACCTTTTCATCTCTTTTATCTTTTTCTTTGCAGTATAATACATCACCCTACCCAATGTTTCTGAATTAGAGGTCACTTACAAGATTTTTTCCTATCATATATAAACTATTTGGCAAAGTATTAAAGACATACTTTAGGTATATATGGTATATGTATATTCTTTCTATACATCATATGTGCATCACTTAGTCGTGTCTGACTCTTTGCAACCACATAAACTGTGGTCTGTCAGGCTCTTCTTTCCATGGAATTCTCCAGGCAAGAATACTGGAGTGGGTAGACATTTCCTTCTCCAGGGGACCTTCCTGACCCAGAGATCAATCCCCGGTCTCCTTTAACATCTGAGCGACCTGGGAAGCCCTATGCATTATATACCTATTAAAAATTTAGGTTATTTCTAGTTTACTCATATTATTTTCTTCATTTCCTGTTATTTTTTTTCTGTACAAAAGCTGTATTATATCTTATATGACTCTATGTATCTATGCTTTGTCATCACTTCCTCAAGTTCATTCAATGTCAAGCTATTTAAATTACACTCCCATCTTCATCAAGGTGAACACTATTCTCCAAGGGACCTTAAAAATGTCTATGTTTCAATTTTAATGACAATTCTATTTGATTTTCTGACACTTTTTGACAGAGCTGATTGCCCTCTTTT
This sequence comes from Redunca redunca, assembly GCA_006410935.1. NCBI lineage: Eukaryota > Metazoa > Chordata > Mammalia > Artiodactyla > Bovidae > Redunca > Redunca redunca. The sequence goes on from SJYQ01000746.1 coordinate 33,446, forward strand.
TCCAAAATTCTTCCTTTACTTTACACTCAAGCCCTTCCTTGTGATCCTCATACAAAACCTGCCAATCCTTCTCTGTCTTTATTGTTAAATCTCCCTCTTTCTTACCTTATTGCTGGGATATCTGGGACTTGTTAGCTGTTCTCCTTGCCTACTCAGTGTTCATTCTCTAGGTGGGCTCATACCACCCTATGTTTTCTACTCTATTGTTTTGCAAAGGTTTCAGCATTTGTCTTTAAGTTAACTCTACACTTGAAAAGTTTAACGGTTTACTTATCACTATTTGAATGTTTAATAGACTGGCTAAATTTAGTGTTTCCAGAACAGTACTGTTGAGTCCCTTCCCCTTAAAAATAAACAGACACAAAATCTGCTTTTTTTCTTCCCCATTTTACACTTTTCAGAATATGATACATGATTAATTTAACTGCTCCAGAGAAGACCTTAGAAGACATCTTTTCCTCTTCATTCTCTTACATCTATCATCTAAATTAACAAGCTTTTTTTTTTTTTTTTTTTAATGTCTGCCTTTGACCAGTGATTTAGAGTTTACCACCCTTTTCAAAGTCACAGTTGAATCCCATGTCTAATCTCCAGCAGGTCTCTTTTTTCCCACTCTTGCCACTCTACACAGAATTTCTACTCAAGAAATAAAGTTATCATTTGAAAATACAAATCAGATCATCAAACTGTACAGTTCAAAATATCCCAATAGTTTTCCTTCTTTTTCAGGAAAAAAAAAAAAAAATGTTGATCATAGGGATGTATCAGTCCAATGTGATATGCTGATGTTCAGACCACAAAATGATTTTTCTCTAGCCACAATGACCATCCTGATGCAATTTTCTGGGTATTTGCATTTTGTGTTCCTTCTATCTGAAATAATTTCTCTACAGATCCTTGCATCACTTACCTTTTACTATACCAAAACCTCAAATTAAATGTCATTTCTTCTGAAAAGATGTTCTTATAAAATATATCCCTCTTCACTGTCCCCAATAAGCATCTTTTGGCACTTAGTTGGAGCTCAACAAGTATTTACTAAATGAATGAAATACAATACAGATCATATGTATTACTATTGATTCTTAAGTCAACATGATTACTTATCTATAATATAGGTGCTGCCCAAGGAATGTGTAGAAATATTAACAATTTTTTTGTGTGTTCCAGGATTTTCTCAATGAACACCTTTATTAAAAAAATAATTACAAAATTGTGGACTCATGAAAATTATAATAATTTATCAATGAAGAGTAAAAAGGTGTCTAAAGTTTTAAAAGCTGTAAATATGCTTATCTTACATATTTTCTTAATTTACAACCATCACAGATGAGAAATTCATAGTGTCCAAGCATATCTCCTCCTTTTCAGGTACAGGGACCTTCTCTTTATGTGTTTTTTATTGCCAATTGCACCATTTCTTCATAATTCCTGTGTTCCCCTGGAAAAAAGATGGTAATGTTCATATTACTCGCTCCCTAGTTTGTTGGGCCCTGTTTTTGCTGAATAGTATAGAACATCTAGCTCTTTATTTTTTCAATAGCTGTCACTTAGGTGCTGGTCACTTTGTTATTCTGACACCTCATCCATTGTCTACTGTGCATCAAAGGCTTTCACTGTTTTTGGTTAATGATGACCCCCAAGTGCAAGTTCTGTCCAAAATATGCATTAACATATGATTGTAATCTGTTTCCTTGTTATGTGAAAATTTTCTCCTCAGATTTTATAATGTAAACATATAAAACTGCACTTCCCAGTTACCTCTTTTCTTAAATTCTATAGGCTGCTCCAGGCATCTGCTTCAGCCATGAGGTCCTCAGCCACCATACACTCCAGAGTAGGGAGGGCTGACAGGACCATCGTCAGAGTAATTAGAACCAAGTCTTTCCTTCATCTCCCAGTGGCTTAAGACTACTTAAGAGAGTCCCATGTCAGCACCACTGTGGGCATTGCAGAACAAAAGACTCTAGTTGGCCTGACAGTGGACACAGTCCATGCAGAGGGTGACTGAACTTGGCATGGTGGGTAAGAATCAACATGTCCACCTGTACGCAAGGCTGTCCAGGCCAGCACCCAGAAGTAGGCCCCCTAGGTAAGCTAGTGTTACTCCAAGCCAGTGTATCAGTGCCACTCTGTTGGGGTGCCAAAGCACAGGTGTCAACTCTCCATCTCCTGAGCATCTGGATGTTTCTAAAAACAAGGGCAGTAGAAAGAGAGAGAGCACACCTCAGGGACAAACAGGACCTGGCACATGTTCCTGGTAGGTGCTCAGAGATCCCTGCCCAGACCACTCTGAGGCCACAAACCCCAGAACAGGAAAAGGACTTTGAAAATTCCAGGGAGTCTTTCCAAAGCATAAGAGGTTCCCTGAGGCCCCAGGACCAGGATTCCCTGACTGAGTCTAAGGACTTTTCTACAAGAGGAAATAGTTTCTACTTTACTATTACCAGAAGAAATACTAGACCATTTTAACACAAAATCTTGGTTTAAAACATCCTCAAATATAGCAAATGAAATCTTATAAAATACAGATGAAGATTTTATAAGTGGACAAAAATTCATGTCTGATAAAATATATTGTTCTTGTCCAAAGTCAAATGGATTGTGCTCACAAATAGTGAGATTATATTATTGTTTAACCTGAAATCTAACTTGCAGGCAATTGCTGTAAGGGAAATGTTAAATTGTTTAGAGCAGTGCAAATATCAGAATAAGTGTTTGACCCACTATAACTGTTTCAAAGGATAGCATTTATCTGTTTGTTTATATATTATTGGGATTATTTAAAAATCAGGTCTTACTACTAATCAGACAAAGCAAACTAAAGAATACTCCAATGATATTACAAACTGTATGCCTCATCTGTATGGTGAAGGCACACGCTAAGGCAGACTAAATTCACTGGTTAATTTTCCAGTTTTAAATGGGCAAAAATAAATTGGAGAGAGGAGTAGAGCAAGCAATAAAAATAATTGAAAGACTAGGAGATACGCAGGTTTTATTTAGTTGACTGAAAAAAAAAACAGTGTCAGAGGGGTGAAAAGGAAGTCTCCATTACTCTTCTCAAATAAATGAGAGGAAATGCTCATTAAAGGGCATGTGTACCCAGAAATGACTCCTTTGGCAAGAGCATCTTTGTATTGCACATTCATTTTATTTTCTATATGCATTGGAGTTCTGTGTTGGCCCAACTGTGTAAATCAAAGCAGAAAACGCACACACCCAAACACACATACACCAGTAACCTCAGGATTCAAAGACTGAGGAATGATTTAGGACCAACCTGTATAGCACTGAGATGAACTGACTTATGATAGATTCATAATATTATGAAATTTTCTCCTTTTCCTAGAAGAATACTGTTTTTAAGAATATTCCTTAAAAGAAAAAGTTGGGAGAAGAGAGAAAGTGCCAGCTTAGCACTTTCATTTTAGGTTCAATAGCTTGATAGAATTTTGTTTCAAACAACTGTGTAAACTGTATTAGTTTTCCTTTGGCTGCTATAGCAAACTACCATAACCTTGATGGCTTAAGGTACAGAGAATACCCATGTACACCTGTCTCTACACACACACAGCCTCTCCCTTGCAAACATCCCACATTGGAATGATACATGCTATAATTAATGAACTTACACCTGCTTATTTAACTTTTTTGCAGAGTACATCATGAGAAATGCTGGACTGGAAGAAGCACAAGCTGGAATCAAGATTGCCTGGAGAAATATCAATAACCTCAGATAAGCAGATGACACCACCCTTATGGCAGAAAGTGAAGAGGAACTAAAAAGCCTCTTGACGAAAATGAAAATGGAGAGTGAAAAAGTTGGCTTAAAGCTCAACATTCAGAAAACTAAGATCATGGCATCTGGTCCCATCACTTCATGGGAAACAGATGGGGAAACAATGTCAGACTTTATTTCGGGAGGCTCCAAAATCACTGCAGATGGTGACTGCAGCCATGAAATTAAAAGACGTTTACTCCTTGGAAGAAAAGCTATGACCAACTTAGGTAGCATATTGAAAGGCAGAGGCATTACTTTGCCAACAAAGGTCCCTCTAGTCAAGGCTATGATTTTTCCAGTGGTCAAGTATGGATATGAGATTTGGACTGTGAGGAAAGCTGAGCACCAAAGAATTGATGCTTTTGAACTGTAATATTGGAGAAGACTCTTGAGAGTCCCTTGGGCTGCAAGGAGATCCAACCAGTCCATTCTGAAGGAGATCAGCCCTGGGATTTCTTTGGATGGAATGATGTTAAAGCTGAAACTCCAGTACTTTGGCCACCTCCTGCAAAGAGTTGACTCATTGGAAAACACTTTGATGCTGGGAAGGATTGGGGGCAGGAGAAGGGGACAACAGAGGTGAGATGGCTGGATGGTATAACTGACTCGATGGACGTGAGTCTGAGTGAACTCCGGGAGTTGGTGATGGACAGGGAGGCCTGGTGTGCTGATTCATGGGGCCGCAGAGTTGGACACGACTGAGCGACTGAACTGACTGACTGACACTTGCATAAAAGAACAGAATTTACAGTAAAGTTCACTTTTAGTTTTGTAAGTTCTTTGAGTTTTGGCAAATGTGAGATGACATGCACCAACCATTACGATATCATGCAAAGTAGTTTCAATGTCCTAAAAAATATTTTATGCTTTACATTTTTATTCATCCCATCTCTCAACCTCTGCAGCCATTGATCTTTTTACCATATTCCTAATTTTTTTAGAGTATTATATAACTGGAGTCATATAGTATGTGGCTTTTTCCAAATGACTAGTTTAACTTTGTGCATGCAACTTCCCATTTTTTTCCATTGCTTCATGTTTCAGGCTGCATAATAGTCTATACAGTAAAAGCTATGCTTTTTCCAGTAGTTATGTATGGATATAAGAGGTTGACCATAAAGAAAACTAAGTGTTGAAGAACTGATATTTTCAAATTATGGTGCTAGAGAAGGCTCTTGAGAGTCCCTTGGACAGCAAGAGAATCAAATCAATCAGTCCTAAAGGAAATCAATCCTGAATATTAATTGGAACGACTGGTGCTAAAGCTGAAGCTCCAATACGTTGATCACCTGATGCAAAGAACTGACTAATTGGAAAATACCCTGATGGTGAGAAAGATTGAGGGCAAGAGAAGGTTGTTAGGTGTGTTGGGGGGGTGGTGGACAGAGGGTGAGATGGTTGAATGGCATCACTGACTCATTGGACATGAGCTTCAGCAAACCCAGGGAGACAGTGAAGGACAGGGAAACCTGGCATGCTGCAGTTCATAGAGTTGCAAAGAGTCGAACATGACTTAGTGACTGAAGAACAACAGCAATATTCCATTATGTACCACAATTTGTTTATTAATTCCTCTATTGAAGGGCATCTGGTTTACTTCTAAATTTTAGCAATTATGAATATATCTTCTATAAAACATCCATTTACAGGTTGTGCAAGATTGATATTTAATACATGCCATTGACCTATAAAGGCACACAATACCCATTAATGCTGCTGTGAAATATTTATCCATTTAGCATCACTGATTATTTATATTGTAGGTCCCAAGACTGAAGATATGCATGTTTTATGAAAATTACTTCCTCAGTCTTTCTGCTGAGGATCCTGTTAAGTTTGTATCCATCTTCCAAATAATCACTTTTCTGCTTCAACTTCAGAGAATGACTTATTTGTTTATTGGATTTTTTCAATGACAAGATTCTGACCTTGTTTTCACCTGACCAAATTTCTAGCAATAATAATAATAATAAATCGTCACTCATTACATATAAGACACCTTGTGAATGCTTTATATTATACAAATATAAATCAAATCCACTTTACACATGAGGAAACAGAGTTTTGAAGCTAATACCTTGTCTAGATGATGCTGTAAAAGTGCTGTACTCAATATGGCAGCAATATGGGAAAATCAGCAGTGGCCTAGGACTGAAAAATCTCAACTTTCATTCCAATACCAAAGAAAGGAAATGCCAAAGAATGCTCAAACTACTGTACAATTGCACTCATCTCACAAGTTAGTAAAGTAATGCTCAAAATTCTCCAAGCCAGGCTTCAGCAATATGTGAAGATGTTCAAGCTGGTTTTAGAAAAGGCAGAGGAACCAGAGATCAAATTGCTAACATTCTTTGGATCATTGAAATAGCAAGAGAGTTCCAGAAAATCATCTATTTCTGCTTCATTGACTAGGCCAAAGACTGACTGTGTGGATCACAATGAATTGTGGAAAATTCTTAAAGAGATGGGAATACCAGACCACCTGACCTGCCTTGTGAGAAACCTATATACAGGTCAGGAGGTAACAGTTAGAACTGGACATGGAACAACAGATTGGTTCCAAATAGGAAAAGGAGTACATCAAGGCTGTATTTTGCCACTCTGCTTATTTAATTTATATGCAGAGCACATCATTAGAAACGCTGGGCTGGAAGAAGCATAAGCTGGAATCAAGATTGCTGGGAGAAATATCAATAACCTGAGATATGCAGATGACACCACCCTTGTGGCAGAACATGAAGAAGAGCTAAAGAGCCTCTTGATGAAAGTGAAAGAGGAGAGTAAAAAAGTTGGCTGAAAGCTCAACATTCAGAAAACTAGATCATAGCATCCGGTCACATCACTTCATAGCAAATAGATGGGGAAACAGTGGCTGACTTTATCTGGGGGGGGGGCTCCAAAATCACTGTAGATGGTGACTGAAGCCATTAAATTAAAAGACACTTACTCCTTGGAAGGAAAGTTATGACCAACCTTTACAGCATATTAAAAGGCAGAGACATTACTTTGTCAACAAATGTCCATCTAGTCAAGGCTATGGTTTTTCCAGTAGTCATGTATGGATGTGAGAGTTGGACTATAAAGAAATCTGCGTGCTGAAGAATTGAGGCTTTTGAACTGTGGTGTTGGAGAAGACTCTTGAGAGTCCCTTGGACTGCAAGGAGATCCAACCAGTCCACCCTAAAAGAGATCAGTCCTGGATGTTCATTGGAAGGACTGATGTTGAAGCTGAAACTCCAATACTTTGGCCTCCTGATGCAAAGAGCTGACTCATTTGGAAAGACCCCGATGCTTGGAAAGATTGAGGGCAGGAGAAGGGGACAACAGAGGATGAAATGTTTGAATGGCATCACCAACTCAATGGACATGGGTTTGCGTGGACTCTGGGAGTTCGTGATGGACAGGGAGGCCTGGCATGCTGCATTTCATGAGTTCACAAAGAGTCAGACACGACTGAGCGACTGAACTAAACTGAACCTTGTCTAAAGTGACATAACCATAGAGATGAGTTTTGAGTCCTTCCAACCAAAATCCCCTGTTGTTTCAACCCTGTCCTTCATAGTGGGCTTCCAGCTTACTTTCAGAGATCAGAGTTGTTGTCCTAAACTTAATTCTGAGAAGTTGCTGCCTAGACTCTTGAGGCTCAGATAGTCAGACAGACTTGAGAACAAAAGGATCACATCAGCTTCTGTTCTTGAATCCTGCTTACTTCTTATCCCAATACCACTCCATTACTGGGTTTACCTTAAAATTTAAGAGCTGAGTTTTAGCTCTCACCTTATGGGCACACTCTTAATATAATGAATATTAGATTTATCTCAAATTCAGATGCCACATCTTTATTTATCTTTCTTTTTAATATGGTTTTGCTTTTGTAAAAAGCATGTGTTTTTTTTCTTTCTTGTTTTTATTTGCTCTTTATATTTATTTATTTATTTATTTATTTATTTTACAATAATGTATTGGTTTTACCATACATTGACATGAATCCCCCACGGGTGTACATGAGTTCTCAATCCTGAACCCCCCTCCCACCACCCTCCCCATATAATCTCTCTGGGTCATCCCAGTGCACCAGCCCAAAGCATCCTGTATCCTATATTGAACCTAGACTGGCGATTTGTTTCTTACATGATAGTACAATTTCAGTTTAAATCTCAGTTTGAGTTTTCACCAATCTGACCAAGTTTCACACTTTCCTGAGCCTATGTTGGAATGCTATCAGTCTGATGATTTAGCTTATGGCTCAACAAATAGTAAGTGGCCAATCATCGAGACTGTTATATGTAAGAACCTGACACATGGGAGGTCAGAAAATGAAGTGCCCAATGAGTCTCTGTCCTTAAAGAAATAACACCTTGCTTTAAAATAGAATTTACTCACAGTTCAATTCAGTTCAGTTCAGTCGCTCAGTCGTGTCCGACTCTTTGTGACCCCATGAATTGCAGCACGCCAGGCCTCCCTGTCCATCACCATCTCCCGGAGTTCACTCAGACCCACATCCATCGTGTCCGTGACACCATCCAGTCACCTCATCCTGGGTCGTCCCCTTCTCCTTCTGCCCCCAATCTCTCCTAGCATCAGAGTCTTTTCCAATGAGTCAACTCTTCCCATCAGGTGTCCAAAGTACTGGAGCTTCAGCTTTAGCATCATTCCTTCCAAAGAAATCCCAGGGCTGATCTCCTTCAGAATGGACTGGTTGGATCTCCTTGCAATCCAAGGGACGCTCAAGAGTTTTCTCCAACACCACAGTTCAAAAGCATCAATTCTTTGGCGCTAAGCCTTCTTCACAGTCCAACTCTCACATCCATACATGACCACTGGAAAAACCATAGCCTTGACTAGACGGACCTTAGTCGGCAAAGTAATGTCTCTGCTTTTGAATATACTATCTAGGTTGGTCATAACTTTTCTTCCAAGGAGTAAACGTCTTTTAATTTCATGGCTGCAGTCACCATCTGCAGTGATTTTGGAGCCCAGAAAAATAAAGTCTGACAGTGTTTAAGTACTTATTTCTAATACAAGATAACATGCAAAATAATTGTGTAGAGAAAGAAAAGTTGTTGCAGTAGTTTATTTCTTATGATAGCTTTTAGATTGTTGTAGTTCAGTTCAGACGCTCAGTCATGTCTGACTCTTTGCTACCCCATGAATCGCAGCACACCAGGCCTCCCTGTCCATCACCAACTCCGTTTAGTAATGCTTAATTCGTAAACTGTGAAATGCACAAGTTTTAGTTGTACAATGCAATAGTCATTGATTATTATTTATATCACCAAAAATGTTCCTTGCATCTATTCCCTGTTCTCACCTTCAGCCCTCTTAAGGCACAAATCTGCTTCCTGGGTCTATAGATTTTCCTTTTCTGACTTTTTATATAAATGAAATCAAATAATATGTGATCTATTGCATCTGATTTCTTTCACTTACTGTAATGTTTTTCAGATTTGTCATGTGTGACATAGTTTTTTTTTTTTTTTTAATAACTCTCCACTTTGCAGGCATATGTGTGGATGTGCTTGGTTGTTTATGTTGCGTCTGATGACTCTTTGTGACCACATGGACTGGACTGTAACCCACTAGAATCCTTTGTCCATGGAATTTTCCAGGCAAGAATACTGGAGTGGGTTGCCGTTTCCTACTCCAGGGAATCTTTCCAACCGAGGGATTGAACCCACAACACAAGTGTCTCCTGCACTGCAGGTGAGATTTTGAATGTTTTGAGGTTTGTCATGCTGTAGCCTGAGATAGGTTTTTTGTTTGTTTGTTTGTTTTTCTTTCTTTTTTTAAATAATACTCCACTGTGCAGGCATAGTATATTTTATCTACAATAATAAAATTGATCAGTTGATCAACATTCAAAATGTTTTTATATTTTAGGTATTATAAATGATGCTGCTATGAACTTTTGGAACAAAATGTTTTCTTCACCTTTGGATAGATATCTAAGAGTGAAATGGCTGGATCAAAAGTTACATTTAGAAATGTCTCATCAAGCAAATCTGCCAATTTCTATTAGTGCTCCTAAAGTTTCTATTTGTGCCCGTAAATTTAAAGAATCATACAAAAATTCAAAAACAGTAATTTATAAGCTTGTTATCTGTTGGGACCTGACCTGAGCCATGACAGGCTCAACAGGCCACACTAGGCCTAAGCCTCAGATTCTTGTATGCAGGAGTCATAATTCTAGGAAGCCCCACCAAGGTCCCCGATGACACCAAGGTCCCCAGTGACACCAAGGTCCCCGATGACCACAGGTTGAGTCAATCAAGGTTAAGTGAAACACCATGATGACCCAAGGCTGAGTCAATCAAGGTTATGTCAATCACCATGATGACCCAGGGTTGAGTCAATCACCACACGCCAACTATACTATTGCTCAGACAAAAGACCACCTGTATATAAGCAGCTGTAATTCAGAGCTCAGGCCTCTCGTCAAGACTCCAGTGTGCTGGATGAGATGGGAGCCCTGGCTCGGGCTAGTAATAAAACCCCTTTATGTTTTTGGATTGCTGTGGACATCTTATTCTCTCAGTTTTGGGGACTCGGACTCTGGGCATAACATTATCCATGTCTGTGAATTTTTTTTTTACCAAGTACCTATGACAGATTGGAATGTATAATGCAGATTTCATCTAAAGAAGATGTATATCTAGAAAAAAATTAAAATGCAATTCTGTTGCTTGAAGTAAAACTCCACAACCTGTAGTTACTCTCCTACTATTTGCTCCCTCATTGAAAAGTGTAACATGCTTATAACCAAAGTAACTGGGATGTCACCCACTGCCCTCAGATGTGTAATTTCTAGGTTGTTGGAAATCTAGTGCCTGCACCACACTTCTCATAGTATACTCTTTCTGAGGCTGCAAAGTAATAGGAAACTCTCACAAGAAAGGAAGAGATGGTGGCTGCTCTGCAGGTTTGTGTTTTGAGATCTCTGAGAGCAGAACTATAGGCAGGAAGCCCCACAAACTTGCTTTCCATCCAGTTGAATTCATTTACAGTGTCAGGATGTAAATGTGCAGTGATAATAGAATACTTCATCTCCAGCTGCAAATGGAACTTAAACAAAAGTCCCCAACACTCTTTCAGTCATGAATCACAATTGCAAGGCATAGCACACAGCATAATTTTGTAGGTCAACCGAAAATAGTTATTGCTGTCTACTTGCTTATCTGACTGCTTTTCAAGAGTGAAAGATGGAGATGACAGAAGGGCTGGGGAAGCAGCCTCATAAAAGTTCTAGATTTCCACTGTCCTGCGCCTCTCCTCCCAAGATCACAACTCGCATCCAAGGTGCAGCTCTACTTCTAGCCTACTGACTGAGCTTTAGGCAGAAAGAAAGACCCAATGAGGACACAGACATGTCACCTAAATGGAAAAGCAAAAACAAGTTAAATATTATAGAAGTGAAGTGAAGTAAACTCTCTCAGTTGTGTCCGATTCTTTTGCGACCCCATGGACTGTAGCCCACCAGGCTCCTCTGTCCATGGGATTCTCCAAGCAAGAATATTGGAGTGGGTTGCCATTTCCTTCTCCAGGGGAATCTTCCCAACCCAGGGATTGAACCCCGATCTCCCACATTGCAGGCAGACGCTTTAACCTCTGAGCTATACTGAAGAATTTTGTGGGGGACTATTATAAACTCCATTCTTGCAGACATCCAGTGCACATTTTTAAGAATACTTTCCAAAAGGTAAAATATATAAATTTTTATTCTTCTTTGTTTTAAAATTTATTTTATTGCTCACATATCCGGTTAACATGTGTAAATTTATTTTTTGCATTTAAGTAAGATTAGCTCTTACAACACCTGGAACACACATATTCTTGTTGGAAAATCATTTATCCCTATTTTTCTCTAGAGTGCATTTATTCGTTCATTCTTTTTTTTTTTTTTTTGGAAAATTAATATTATTATTTCACTTAACTTGTAATTTAACCTTTTAGGTGATGGCACCCCACTCCAGTACTCTTGCCTGGAAAATCCCATGGACGGAGGAGCCTGGTAGGCTGCAGTCCATGAGGTCACTAGGAGTCAGACACGACTGATCAACTTCAGTTCCACTTTTCACTTTCATGCATTGGAGAAGGAAATGGCAACCCACTCCAGTGTTCTTGCCTAGAGAATCCCAGGGATGGGGAAGCCTGATGGGCTGCCGTTTTGGGCGTCACACAGAGTCGGACACGACTGAAGCGACTTAGCAGCAGAAGGGCTGTATTTAACTGATACACACTCATGCTTTTACGATTGATATATCTCTATTTTCCATATATGATATTCTTAGAAATAATTTTGATTTGAAAGCATAAATTATAATAGTATATTTATGTTCATTTATACCTTAACTGGAGATGTTGATCTCCCTTCTGTCATCTTTCTGCATGTTTTTTTTTTTTTTGAAGTTTTAAATTAAATTTATTTTTTTAATTGAANTTTTTTTTTTGAAGTTTTAAATTAAATTTATTTTTTTAATTGAAGGATAATTGCTTTACAGAATTTTGTTGTTTTCTGTCACATCTCAACGTCAATCAGTCATAGGTATACATATATCCCCTCTCTTTTGAACCTCTCCCCATCTCCCTTCCCATTCTACCCCTCTAGGTTGATACAGAGCCTCTGTTTGAGTTTCCTGAGCCATATAGCAAATTCACATTGGCTACCTATCTTACATATGGTAAAGTAAATTTCCATGTTACTCTTTCCATACATCTTACCTTCTCCTCCCCTCTCCTCATTCCATAAATCTATTCTCTATATTTGTTTATCCATTGCTGCCCTGTAACTAAATTCTTCAGTACCATTTTTCTAGATTCCCTATATATGTGTTAGAATATGATATTTCTCTTTCTCTTTCTGACTTACTTCACTCTGTATAATAGGTTCTAGGTTCATCCACCTCATTAGAACTAACTCAAATGTGTTCCTTTTTATGGCTGAATAATATTCCATTGTGTATATGCACCACAACTTCTTTATTCATTCATCTGTTGATGGACATCTAGGTTGCTTCCATGTCCTAGTTATTGTAAACAGTGGTGCAATGAAGAGTGGGATACATGTGTCTTTTTCAATTTTCATTTCCTCAAGGTATATGCCTAGGAGTGGGATTCCTGGGTCATACTGTGGTTTTATTCCTAGTTTTTTAAGGAAACTCCATACCATCTTCCATAGTGACTATATCAATTTGCATTCCCCTGTGAAACATTCTCTGGTCCTGGAATTTTGTTTCTTGGGAGATTTTTGATCAAAGCTTCAATTTCAGTGCTTGTAATTTGGTTGTTCATAATTTCTCTTTCTTCCTGTTTCAGTCTTGGAAGATTGAACTTTTCTAAGAACCTGTCCATTTCTTCCAGGTTATCCTTTTTTTTGTCATATACTGCTGTTGCTGTTGCTGCTAAGTCACTTCAGTCTGGTCCAACTCTATGGGACCCCATAGATGGCAGCCCATCAGGTTCCCCCGTCCCTGGGATTCTTGAGGCAAGAACACTGTAGTGGGTTGTCATTTCCTTCTCCAATGCAGGGAAGTGAAAAGTGAAAATGAAGTCACTCAGTTGTGGCCGACTCTTAGTGATCCCATGGACTCCAGCCTACCAGGCTCCTCCATCCGTGGGATTTACCAGGCAAGAGTACTGGAGTGGGTTGCCCTTGCCTTCTCTGTTATTGTCATATAGTTGTTTATAATAGTATCTTATAATTTGTATTTCTGCTTTGTCTTTTGTAACCTCTCCTTTTTCATTTCTAATTTGTTGATTTGATTCTTCTCTCTTTTTTTCTTGATGAATCTGGCTAGAGGTTTGTCAATTTTATTTGTCTGCTCAGACAAAAAACAGCTTTTACTTTTATTAATCTTTACTATTGTTTCTTTCATTTCTTTTTCATTTATTTCTGCTGGATCTTTATGATTTCTTTCATTTTACTATTTTTTTTTCGTTGTTGTTCTTTTTCCAGTTGTTTTAGGTGTAAAGTTAGGTTGTCTGTTCAATGTTTTCCTTGTTTCCTGATGTAGGATTGTATTGCTATAAACTTTCATCTTAGAATTGGTTTTGCTGCATCCCATAAGTTTTCAGTTGTCATGTTTTCATTGTCATTTGTTTCTAGAATTATTTTGTTTTTTCTTTTGATTTCTTCAGTGACCTGTTGGTTATTTAGAAACGTGTTGTTTAATCTCCATGTGTTTGTGTTTCTTACAGTTCTTTTCTTTTAATTGATATCGAGTCTCACAGTATTGTGGCTGGAGGAGATATTTGATATGATTTAAATTTTCTTAACTTTACTGAAGTTTGTTTGTGATCCAAGATGTGGTCTACCCAGGAGAATATTCTATGTGCACTTGAGAAGAAGGTGCATTTTTCTGCATTTCCTTTAAGACTTGTGTTTCCTTATTAATTTTCTGTTTTGATGATCTGTCCATTGGTGTGAATGGGGTGTTAAAGTCTCCTACTATTACTGTGTTACTGCCAATTTCTCCTTTTACATCTGTTTGTTTTATGTATTGAGTTTGTCTTATGTATTGAGGTGCTCCTATGGTGGGTGCATAGATATTTATAATTGTTATGTTTTCCTGTTGAATTGATCCCTTGATCATTGTGTAGTGTCCTTCCTTATCTCTTGTAATATTCTTTATTTTAAGGTTTACTTTGTCTGGTATGAGGATTGTTACTCCAGCTTTATTTTCCTTCCCATTTGCATGGAATATATTTTCCTATCCTCTCACATTCAGTCTATATGTGTCTTGAGGTTGTAAATGAGTTTCTTGTAGACTGGATATATATGGGTCTTGTTTTTGTATCCATTCAGCCAGTTTATGTTTTTTGTTTGGAGCATTTAATCCAATTATATTTAAAGTAATTATTGATATTTATGTTCCTATTGCCATTTTCTTGTTTGGAATTTGATTTTGTAGTTCTTTTTTCTTCTGTACTTCTGGAGTCCCTTTAACATTTATTGTAAAGCTGGTTTGATGGTACTGAATTTTCTTAACTTTGTTTGTCTGAAAACTTTTGATTTCTCCATCAGTTTTGAATGAGATCCTTCCCAGGTATAGTAATCTTGGTTGTAGATTTTTCCTTTTCAGTATTTTAAATATACCCTGCCATTCACTTCTGGTCTGGAGAGTTTCTGCTGAAAGATCAACTGTTAAGTGTATGGGGTTTCCCTTGTATGTTACTTGTTGCTTTTCCTTTGCTGCTTTTAATATTCTTTCTTTGTATTTAGTCTTTGTTAGTTTGATTAGAATGTTTCTTGGAATGTTTCTCCTTGGATTTATCCTGTATGGGTCTCTTTGTGTCTCTTGGACTTGATTAACTATTTCTTTTTCCATGTTGGGGAAATTTTCAGTTATAATCGTTTCAGAAATTTTCTCATACTCTTTCTTTATCTCTTCCTCTTCTGGGGCCTCTATACTTTGAATGCTGGTGCATTTGATGTCCCAGAGGTCTCTGAGGATATCCTCAGTTCTTTTCATTCTTTTTACTTTATTCTGCTCTTCAGAAGTTATTTCCACTATTTTATCTTCCAGCTCATTGATTCATTCTTCTGCTTCAGATATTCTGCTATTGATTCCTTCTAGAGTATTTTTAATTTCAGTAATTGTGTTTTTCTCTGTATGTTTATTCTTTAATTCTTCTAGGTCTTTGTTAATTGATTCTTGCATTTTTTTTCCATTTTGTTTTCAAGGTTTTTCATCATCTTTACTATCATTATTCCAAATTCTTTTTCAGATAGTTTGCTTTCATTTATTTGGACTTCTGTTTTTCTAGTTTATTCCTTCATTTGTGTAATATTTCTCCGCCTTTTAATTATTTTTCTTTTCCAACTTATTGTGTTTGAGGTCTCCTTTTCCCAGGCTTCAAGGTTGAATGCTATTCTTCCTTTTGGTTTCTGCCCTCCTAAGGTTGGTCCAGTAGTTTGTGTAAGCTTTGTGTAGGGTGAGATTTGTGCTGAATTTTTGTTTGTTTGTTTTTCCCCTGATAGGCAAGGTTGAGTGAGATAACAATCCTGTCTGCTGATGGTTGGGTTTGTATTTTTGTTTTGTTTTGGCTCAGATGGTAAAGTGTCTGCCTACAATACGGGAGACCCGGGTTCGGTCCCTGGGTTAGGAAGATCCTCTGGAGAAGGAAATGACAACCCACTCCAGTACTTTTGCCTGGAAAATCCCATGGACATAGAAGCATGGTAGGCTGCAGTCCATGGGGTAAAGAGTCGGGCACGACTGAGCAACTTCACTTTCTTTCTTCTTTAGATGAGGTGTCCTACACAGGGTGCTACTGGTTGTCCTTTAGATGAGGTTATTTAGATGAGGTGTCCTGCACAGAGTGCTACTGGTTATAGGATGATGCCTGGTCTTATATTCAAGTGGTTTCCTTTGTATGAGTTCTTACTATTTAATACTTCCTAGGGTTAGTTCTTTGGTAGTCTGGGGTCTTGAATTCAGTGTTCCCACTCCAAAGGCTCAGGGCCTGATCTCCTATGCCAAATCCTCAGTCGTAAAGGAAATGATGATCTCTGCCATCATGCAGCTCTTAGTCTTTTGGTGTAGTCTATTCTATTGTTCATCAATTTGAAGGTGATAAAAAAAAATGAAGCACTTTAAAATAGTGACATAGATATCACAGAAACTAGCTGGGACCTACTAGTTCAAGATGGTAAAAATTTCTGAACGTTTTATGTGCTCTATGTTTATTTTGTTGTAATATACTATGTGGATTATTTAATTTGCCATTTTTAGTCATTTTCTAATTTGGAAAGTACACATCTTATCCTATTACTTAAAGGTTTTGATGTCCTTTACACCTATTTGATTCAATTTTACTCTAAAGAACAATGGACTGCTAAGAATGAACTAGTATACATCTATAACAGAATTTGGCAACCTGCAGCCTCTTAGGGCAAATCAACACACCCACCCTCAAACTGTTCTTGCAAATTAAATGTTATTAGCATATATTTATGCCCATTTGTGAGTATTTTATCTAGGACTGTGTTTTCATATAGTGTAAAACAAGGATAATTGTGACAGAGATATTATGACTAGTGAAGTAGAGAGCATTTCATGTCTCTTCACATGACACATTTGCCAACTTTTGATCTAAGCACACACACAAGCACACACACAATCACATAAGTGCATATACACACATTCTTTTTTTCATGTAAAGCAAATTTTAGCCAAGATAAAGTTTTGACAATTTACTGTATATCATTATATAAGTATATAGTTTATTGTACATAATGTTATAGTACTAGCACTTAAAGGTTATTCTTTACAAGTATAATAATAAATATCAGATAGTTTGGGAAACCTAGAAATTTATACATTTTTGAAAATATGCCTTCATAATAGAAGAACACAGTTACAAAAAATTAGATTTCTTAATATGGAAAGTGCCTATAGTTACATATTTAATGTATCAAAAAGGTGACCTTTATTAAAGATATGTTTACCACTTGATGATGGTCATTGTAGTTTTTAAAAATAATTAAAATTATAGAAACAATAACTTTAGCAATTATAGAACAGCAGCAACATATGCACATTAAAAAATGCTTCCATTACATTCTGTATGTATAGTAGTATTTTAATAGCTTCTTATTTCTTATAAAGGGGATCTAACTCTATTCAAATAAATGCACTTCATTTCACATCAATAAACCCTTAAGGGTGATATAAAATTTGACAGACATATAAGTGGCAAATCACTATCTATTTCTTGCATGTCTGTTCTAGAGTATTAATCATGCTGTTGGTATTTAAAGGGTTGCAATGAACATTCCCATCAGTATTCTAGAAAGATTTAATCACAATAGTACTCATCATTAAGTGTTACCCTGTGGATAATATCATTCACTGTAGGGCTGACATGATGATACACTGGGGACATGAGACAGCTTTGTCTTTATTAGCTGACTTATGTGGTGACTTGAAGATTAAATGTCGTCAGTGACCTCCTAATTGCCAAACCCACTGCCCTCCTTGGAGTCTTCAGGCTAATTGTCCTTCTTGTAGTGTTTGACCTCACTAATTGCCACGTTATTTTCATGCCCTTGTCTCTCTGTTTCCTTGATACTACACTGTCCTATTCCAGTTCTTTTTTTCAAAAGTTTCTTGTTCAGTCTCTTTTTGTGACTGTATTTCCTTTACCTTGCTCCTAAATGATTCCCTCAGATTCCTTGCATGAGCAGCTTTTCCTTTGTTACCCTCTCTCAGGGGTCATTTCCACCTGCATGAATTTACTTTCACTTCTAATAGCAGACTCTAGTGTCCAGAGTCATAGTTTCAAGTACTTTTTGAAGTGAGTTGGGTTTACCTGGGCAGGACAAGGAAGAGAAAAGGGGTTAACATGAGAAAAGAATATGTTATTTTAGATAATGAATTCCTCCATGTTCCATATTTTTATCCAAAAGAACAAGGACTGATAGTGGACATGTGTTCTCATATTGATTTCAAATAATATCACCAAATTGTCTTTGTACTGACTAATATGGCATTAAAATGAATTTTTCCATCCTGAGGATTGGTCTTTTAATTAAAAAAAATCAAGAATTTACCTGGTTAAATTTTTGTTGAATTATTGTATGATTTAATGACAATATCCACTGTCAAAAACTGTGAAAGGTCTGAGAATTTACCTTGTGTGCATGTGTGAGTGCCTAGTTGTATCTGACTGTTTGAGACTCTACAAACTATAGCACACCAGGCTTCTCTGTTCATGGAATTTTCTAGGCAAGAAAACTGGAATGGGTTGCTGTTTCCTTTCCTAGGGGATCTTCACAACCCAGGGATAGAACCTGCATCTCCTGAGTCTCTTGCATTGGCAGGCAGATTGTTTACCACTGTGCCACCTGGAAAAGCCTTATTTACAAACTAATAATGTAACTTGCCACAGATTCATGGATTCGGGCAGAAGATACAAAACTTCTGAATCAGAGACAAAGGATAGATTAATACAGACAGAGCAGTATTTTAACATCAGCTTTTGCATGGGTTCTTCAAACCCCAAGTCCTCTGACATAAAGAAGGTCAGGCAATATCTGCAGAGGTAGTGTCTTCCTGGCCTTTGTACTGGAGGGGACATTATGTTTATATTTAACAAATTGGAGAACAAACAAATATGTCCTTTGGTCCTCTCTCTCCATCACAAGACCATTCACCATGCAAACATCCTTGAAGGGATAACTGCAGCCAGTACCTCTGCTCATGAGATATGAAGAGACTCTTAGAGACCAATAGAGAATTGTTTCCCTATGAAATAATACTTAAGGAAAAAGGATCAAAAATAACACTTATGAACTCCTTCCAAAAAAAGAGATGTGAAAGGAGTTCATTGTTCTTTATAAGCCATATCTCTAATGTCAGTAACTTTTAACAATTAAGGAAACAAATCAGAATAATTGATTCTAGCTTCCTTTAAATTATTTCTTTTCATTGCTATAATTTACCTCTATGGTAACTGGAAGACAACACTTTCTAATCAAGAGGAACAGGACATTCAATAAATCATTCACAGTTCATGTTTACGTATTGTCTCGTTTCCTGAGATGGGCATTCTAGACATCTTTGAAAAGCCTAAATGCTCCCCTTCACCTGTTGGTAACAGAAATGGTGAAAATTAAATAATAGAGGCTCCTATCCAGTGAGCTCCCTCAAATATTTAAGGAATTTTGAACAACCTGCAAAGATAAACCTCTTCCTTACCAGTCACCCTGCTTGGTAAACATCACAAGACATGGATTGGTCAATACCAGGTGTTTAACTTCTCCTGAGACATCACCCCATGCCTGGAAGCTCACAGTCCATAAAATGATTAATAAAATAATAAAGGAAAATAAATTTGCATCCTTATATTTATTTTTTACTTATGTTATTTGATGTTGCTTCTTTGAAAAGACTATATTCTTTTGATTATCACAGCTTTAGAGTATACTTTAATAAATTATAAGGTTGATTTTCCATATTTTAATCTCTTCTTCAAATATATTTTCAGGCTATAATTATTTACATATTCTTCAATGTTTAAATCACACACAAATTTTGTCTAATTGCACTCACAGAGGGTTGATATTTAATTGGTATTTTATTTGGGGAAGACTAAAATTTAAAACAGTAAGTCTTCTTAACAACAAACTCTATGAAACAGATCCAGTGTGAGATGTCTTAATTTTCTTGAGTATAAGCATAAGCTCTGAATTGACTCTAATAATAACCCAGGATAGTTTTTCTCTCCTGGTACTGGAGAGGTGATTCCATTTCATATGAATATACTTCTTTCTTGGTGCACACAATTTAAACATTTTTATTTAGTTGACTAATTAAATACTTGTGTCTGATCTTAAATGTAGGGAGTAGGATGATAGTTAGCCCATTCCAATATTTCTCGTGACACATTTCTTTAAATAACTACCCTAGGTAGATTATTTCTGCCTGGATCCATAAAATGATGTGTCTCCAGTGATCTCTACTTTTCTAACAGCTTCTTTCGTTGGACATTTTCCTGGAGCATTTTGCCATGATATCCTAGAACGCTTTCCTCTTGCTAAGCAAGAATATTCAATACCATTAGCACATTTAGAATTGCATGATAAATTCTGAGTAATATATTTTACTTATTTTTGGCATGGTTTATTGGTTCTATTTGATTTAGTCATTTGGAGGTCAGAGATTGATAACATGCTGGCTACCACTTTTGTCTTCAGCCAAAGATCCTTAGCAGGCCTTTAGAATGATTGCTATGTCACTAATCTATTACCAATTTTCTGAAAAGTGTAATTGGCCTTTTGGTGAATCATCATTTTAATGGTCACAAAGAGGTAAGATAGGGAATCTTAGAGAGGGCACAGAATGTTGAGACTTTGCACCTTCCACCAACTTAGTGCCAGGAAAAATGGGATAGGTTTGAGTAATAATTCATCTTAAAAATAGCTTACTTTTTAAAGTTGACTTTGTTCCAATGGCAATACTTTGTGAAGAAGATTGTACAAATGGAAAATAAGAATGTTTATTGTAAGTAAACTTATAATTATCTTAGTTTAACCTGTAGCTTCAAAATGTCAAGTAAAGGCTACAGTTTTCAATATTTATAAATAGCAAATATAGATGATAAAACAAGAAGTCTCAGCTGAAAAAAGAATGGATCAGTGTGCTCTAAGGAAAAATGGAAATTGTAGAAGCCACAAGCTAACTTTTCTGGTATGGAAAACTGCTCATTCCTCATACCCTTGCTAATCATACAGACTTTGGTGCTTACAACATTGAATTGGGAAGAAGATATCAAGGATTATGGTAATGCTTATTCTGAAACTTATTGATCCTTTGAGAAAGCCATTAAGAACCAGTTTCCATTTGGACATGCTTGTTGGAGATAGGGAAGCCAAGGTCAAGAGCAACTCTTAAGATTCTACCAAACCAACTTATTGTGTGTTAATTTATATTACTTCACTTTACCAGTGGCCTGGACTGTGGCCAGGGCACTAATGTGTTATAATATCCTTAATTTTTATTATTCAAATTTAAACCCTAGATTATGTAAATTTATAGTAATAATGAAACAACACTAATGTTTTCCTACTCAAAAATCAAATTAAGATGTGTTTACTAGGAACTTTGACTTAGATGCCACATTTTTTTTTTTTTTGAGACAGTAAAGCAAAGTATCTATGCCTGTATCTCTATCTAGATCTATAAGTCTACCTATATCTGTATCTATTCATGCTTAAGTTACTTTGGTCGTGTCTGACTCTGTGATACTATGGACTGTAGCCTGCCAGGCTCCTCTTTTCATGGAATTCTCCAAGCATAAATATTGGAGTGGGTCGCCATGCCCTTCTCTGGTGCATCTTCCCAATCCCAGGGATAGAACCTGTGTCTCTTACATATCCTACATTGGTAGTTGGGTTCTTTACCACTAGAACCACCTGGAATGTCCATCTATATCTATACTTATATAGATAAATATAGATATTTACCTGTAATTTATATCTGTATTTGTATCTATACATGTATGTATTAGAGATGTATGCAGTATAATAGGAGACAGAAGCAGATTTTATATTTAGAACATAAACCTTCAAACAAGCATAAACAGTTTCAACTGTTGACACCCTTCCCTTCATGGCCTCACATTCCCACTGCTCCATACTCAGTTTCTTGTGCCAGCCATGTGGGCAATGCTCTCCTCTTTTCAGTATGACTGGAGTCAGGAAACCACTGGGATTTGGCTGCTGCATTACTATACTTATAAAAGAGGAAGTTCCTAATATGTTCTCACAAGCAGTCATGAAAGAAAATAGGCTCATTTGTTCTCTTCACTGTGTAGAATCTGGGCCAGCTAAACTGCTTGAACAAAAAGTAAACCTCTGCCAGTGAAGTAAAGTTTTGCAGACTTTTGGTGGCTTTGTGTCTTTGACTATATACTCTCTCTTTTGCTGCTGTTTAGTGGTATCTGTCTCTTTGTAACCCCATGGACTATAGCACACCAGCTTCTTCTATCCATGGGATTTCCCAGACAAGAATACAGGCGTGGGCTGCCGCCTCCTTCTCCAAAAGATCTTCTTGTCCCAGAGATCAACTCATGACACCTACATTGGCAAGTGGATTCTTTACCACAGAGTCACCAGAGAAGTCTACACTCTCTCTCAGTGAATTCAAATATGTTTGCTAATAGTTCCAAATTCATACCACGAACATTTATCTTCTTTATGAAACTTGTGATTGTATATGCAATTGATATCTGGTTTGCTCTACTTATACACAGATGTCCCTTTAAATGGCATCATATGCTAAATAAGTTAGGCCTCGAATCTAGCTCATCTTATAAGCAGGCTCTATTGTTATGCAGTAAATATTTCCTTCTGTTACATCTGTCCTTGTCTCTGCCTTAGAAGCTACATATTTTAACCTAGCTTATCTCCTTCAGACTTGACCACAATAATCTATTAACCTTTAAAAAAAAGAAATGAAAGCCCAAATGCTAACACATGATTTACAAAGCCTCTCAGTGTGAGAATTCTGCCTACCTCTCAGACCATCACTGCCAGCCTGCTTAAGCCCATGGTGCTCTTATATCCTCCAGCCTTCTTTCTGTTTCTTGAATCCAGAGATTTTATCGATCATCAATGATATCTAAAGCAGATCCCACCCCAGTCACTTGCTCCATGACTCCCTTGCTTCATTGTCCTCATAACATTTTATGTATTCCTATAGTTAGTTACTTAGTCTTTTTTTTTTTTCCCCAAATGACAACAGAGACCTTAGCTATTTTCCTTTCTATGCTTCACTTCCTAATAAACTGTGGAAAGCTCTTAAAGAGATGGTAATACCAGACCATCTTACATCTCTCCTGAGAAACCTGTATGCAGGTGAAGAAGCAACAGTTAGAGCCTTGTATGGAACAACTGGTTGATTCAAGATTGAGAAACGGGTATGAAAGCCCTGTCTGGTGTCACCCTGTTTGTTTAATCTATAGGTTGAGCACATTATGCAAAATGCCAGGCTGGCTGAGTTACAAGCTGGAATCAAGATAAGCGGAGAAACATCAACATCCTCAAATATGCAAATAATGCCATTTTAATGGCAGAAAGCGAAGAGGAACTAAAGATCTTCTTGATAAGGGTGAAGGAGGAGAGTGAAAGAGCCAGCTTGTAACTAAAAAAAAAAAAAAAAAATAACATTATGACATCTTGCCCCATTACTTCATGGCAAATAGAAGGGGAAAATGTGGAAGTAGTGACAGATATACTTTTCTTGGGCTCTAAAATCATTACAGTTGGTGCCTGAAATCAGAAAACAATTGCTTCTTGTCAGGAAATCTATGACAAACCTATACCTAGTATTGAAAAGCCCATATAGTCCATATAGTCAAGGCTATGGTATTCCCAGTGGTCATGTACAGTTGTAAGAGCTGGACCATAAAGAAGACAGAGCCCTGAAGAATTAATGTCTTCAAACTGTGGTGCTGAAGAAGACTCCTGAGAGTCGCTTGGACATAAAGGAGTCCAAGCCAGTCAATTTTAAGGGAAATCAACCCTGAATCCTTGTTGGAAGAACTGAGGCTAAAGCTGAAACTCCAATATTTTGGTCATCTGATGCGAAAAGCTGACTTATTGGAAAAGTCCCTGATGCTAGGAAACCTTGAAGGCAGAAGAGGGTGTAAGAGGTTGAGATGGCTGGATGGCATCACTGATGCAATGAACAAGAACTTGGGCAAACTTCAGGAGGTGGTGAGGGACAGAGAGACCTGGCGTCCTGCAGTCCATGAGGTCAAAATGAGTCTGACATGATGGAGCAACTGAACAACAACGACCCTTTACTTAGTGCCTAGAATAGTACCTGGCATATATGAAGTTCAATAATTATTTGTTTATATGAATGATTGAGTAGGAGAATGAGTGATTTTTTAATAAGATTTGGACTGGATTCACCAAAGTTCCTTATTATTTCCACTATTCTAAATGGGAATTTTCTTTGAAGACATCCTGTGTCTCTTTCATCATTTTGATTTGAAAATGTTTGGAATAATTGAATCTTTCTGCTTTTTCACAGATTTCAAAGTCATATATGAGTAGCCACATAGGGTTCAGATTGAGAAAAACAGAAAAGACCCAGACATTTCAGACTTAAAGTTCAGTCTAGTGATTGGTTGTGGTTTTTGAGTAGGTGTGTTCTTGATTGTATGCAATGGTTTTCTCTTATAATAACAGTAAATTAATTTAGATATTATATATAAAATGTATTTATAAACCTCTATGTAGGTGTACAGATACCAAACAGCCAGGAATTGACTGCATTTAGTGCTTATTGTTTCTCATGTGCAGATAGAAAACCCTTTTTCTTAGAAAGCCACTTTTCATCCAGTCAAAACTATGACAACACATTTTTTGGTCCCTAAGTGGGAAAATTGCACTGACAAACAAAGACAACACCCATTCTGACAGGCATCAGTTGTTAACCTTAATAACTGTCTAGGTCTCCCTCAAGGTGCTGGTCCTCACACATCCCACTTCTGGTGTCCTGGATATGGAGGGCTGGAATATATAAACCACACATGCTGAGACAAGGAGAGACAAGCAATGGTCATGAGAAAGGGATCTCTCACAGTCTAGTTTTATCTCTAACATACACTTCCCCATGCCATTTATTTAATCCAATAAACTATTGTATGTAAACATATTTAATTTGAATATAAAGTTTTTGCAATAATAGAATAGTAAATATCTTCAATTTTTTAATAAAGGCTCTGGATGTGCTCTGAAAATATAGATTAGCATATTGTCCAAGTTGTTTTGCCTTTCTTCATTTCTTCTTTTTTTTAATTTAAATTTATTTATTTTAATTGGAGTCTAATTACTATACAATATTGTAGTGGTTTTTGCCATACACTGACATGAATCAGCCATGGGTGTACATCTTTTCCCCATCCAGAATCCCGTTACCACCTCCCTCCCCATCCCATTCCTCAGGGTCATCCCAGCTCACCAGCCTTGAGCACCCTGTCTCATGGATTGAACCTGGATTGACGATCTCTTTCACATATGATAATATGCATGTTTCAATGCTATTCTCTCAAATCGTCCCACCTTAGCCTTCTCCTACAGAGTCCAAAAGACTGTTCTTTACATCTGTGTCTCTTTTGCTGTCTCACATATAAGGTCATCATTACCATCTTTCTAAATTGCATATATATGTGTTAATATATTGTATTGGTGTTTTTCTTTCTGAATTCACTCTGTATAACAAGCTCCAGTTTCATCCACCTTATTAGAACTGATTCGAATGCATTCTTTTTAATAGCTGAGTATTCCATTGTGTATATGTACCACAGCTTTCTTATCAGTTCATCTGCCAATGGACATCTAGGTTGCTTCCATGTCCTGGCTCTTTTAAACAGTGCCACAATGAACATTGGGGTAAATGTGTCTCCTTCAGTTCTGGTTTCCTCAGTGTGTATACCCAGCAGTGGAAATCCTGGGTCATATGGCAGTTCTATTTCCAGTTTTTTTAAGGAATATCCACACTGTTCTCCATAGTGGCTGTATTAGTTTTACATTCCCAACAACAGTGTAAGAGGGTTCCCTTTTCTCCACAACCTCTCCAGCATTTATTTTTTGTAGACATTTTGCTAGCAGCCATTCTGACTTGTGTGAGATGATAACTCACTGTGGTTTTGATTTGCATTTCTCTGATAATGAGTGATGCTGAGCATTTTTTCATGTTTGTTAGCCATCTGTGTCTTCTTTGGAGAAGTATCTGTCTACTTCTTTGGCCCATTTTTTTTTTTAATTTTTATTTTTACTTTATTTTACTTTACAACACTGTATTGGTTTTGCCATACATTGACATGAATCCACCATGGGTGTACATGTGTTCCCAAACATGAATCCCCCTCCCACCTCCCTCCCCATAACATCTCTCTGGGTCATCCCCGTGCAACAGCCACAAACATCCTGTATCCTGCATCAGACATAGACTGGCGCTTCGTTTCTTACATGATAGTATACATGTTCCAATACCATTCTCCCAAATCATCCCACCCTCTCCCTTTCCCTCAGAGTCCAAAAGTCCACTCTACACATCTGTGTCTCTTTTGTTTTCTCACATACAGGTCATCACTACCATCTTTCTAAATTCCATATATATGTGTTAGTATACTGTATTGGTGTTTTTCTTTCTGGCTTACTTCACTCTGTATAATTGGCTCCAGTTCCATCCATCTCCTTAGAACTGATTCAATTGTATTCTTTTTAATGGCTGAGTAATACTCCATTGTGTATATGCACCACAGCTTTCTTATCCATTCCTCTGCTGATGGACATCTAGGTTGTTTCCATGTCCTGGCTATTATAAACTGTGCTGCAATGAACATTGGGGTACATGTGTCTCTTTCTATTCTGGTTTCCTCGGTGTGTATGCCCAGCAGTGGGATTGCTGGGTCATAAGGCAGTTTTATTTGCAATTTTTTAAGGACTCTCCACACTGTTCTCCATAGTGGCTGTACTAGTTTGCATTCCCACCAACAGTGTAAGAGGGTTCCCTTTTCTCCACACCCTCTCCAGCATTTATTGCTTGCAGACTTCTGGATCGCAGCCATTCTGACTGGTGTGAAGTGGTACCTCATTGTGGTTTTGATTTGCATTTCTCTGATAATGAGTGATGTTGAGCATCTTTTCATGTGTTTGTTAGCCATCCATATGTCTTCTTTGGAGAAATGTCTATTTAGGTCTTTGGCCCATTTTTTGATTGGGTCATTTATTTTTCTGGAATTGAGCTGCAGGAGTTGCTTGTATATTTTTGAGATTAGTTGTTTGTCAGTTGCTTCATTTGCTATTATTTTCTCCCATTCAGAAGGCTGTCTTTTCACCTTGCTTATATTTTCCTTTGTTGTGTAGAAGCTTTTAATTTTACTTAGATCCCATTTGTTTATTTTTGCTTTAATTTCCCGAATTCTGGGGGGTGGATCATAGAGGATCACACACAAAAATAAACTCAAAATGGATTAAAGATCTAAATGTAAGACCAGAAACTATAAAACTATCACCCATTTTTTGATTCAGTATTTTATTTTTTCTGGAATTGAGCTGCATGAGCTGCTTGTATATTTTTGTGATTGATTCATTGTTCGTTGCTTCCATTGTTTTTTCCCATTCTGAAGGCTGTCTTTTCACTTTGCTTATAATTTCCTTCGTTATGCAAAAGCCTCATTTCTTAAATGGGGATATAGTGTGCGCATGCTCCGTTGCTCAGTTGTGTCCAACTCTGTGAACTTATGAACTATATCCTACAAGGCTCCTCTGTTCATGGGATTCTTTGGGCAAGAACCCTGGAATGGGTTGCCATTTCTTCCTCCAGGGTATCTCCCTGACTCAGGAATCAAACTGCACTTCCTGCATCTCCTGCATTGGCAGGTAGATTCTTTACCACTGAGCCACTTGGGAAGCCCCCAACTGGGGATATAATACATAATTTTTTAAAGATTAAATAACTAAGCAATATGTATAAAAGGTTTTAGGGCTTCCCTGGTAGCACAGCTGGTAAAGAATCCGCCTGCAATGCAGGAGACCCCAGTTGAATTCTTGGGTCAGAAAGATCCCCTTAAGAAGGGATAGGCTACCCACCCTAGTATTTTGTGCTTCCCTGGTGGCTCAGTTGGTAAAGAATATGCCTGAAATGCAGGAAACCCTGCTTCAATTCCTGGGTTTGGAAGATCCCTTGGAGAAGGGCATGGCAACCCACTCCTGCATTCTTGCCTGGAGAATCCCGATGGACAAAGGAGCCTGGTAGGATATAGTCTATAGGGTTGAAGGGTCGGACACAATTGAATGACTAAGCATAACACAGCATAAAGTTTTGAAAGTATTTACCATAGAAACATTCAGTTTATATCTTTAAAACTATCACCACCAGCACCACACTGTGTGCCTATGGAAAACTGTGAAAATGATTTGTCCAAGAACACTACAAATTTCTGGATGTCTCATTACTAACCCTAGATCCTCGTTCACTATATGTCTTCTCAAGGTTTATGTGCACAATTTATTATAATATTTAACATATTCAACTTTATTAACATGGGCTAAAAAATAGATGTTTATTTTGTTGAAAAAAATAAATGTTTGAGGACAGAATTGTCCATCTCCCAACATGTTATTATTGCTTTATAAATAGAAAGAACTAGATTACCACTTTTCAAGTGAAAATGTCTGAGGTTTATTCCTAGTCATTGTTTATTTTATATGTATTTCCCACAAACTGAAGATATATATTAAATATTCATGAAAGAAAACCAAAGTGTTCTATAGAATTATTTTTCTATCTTTTTTCAATGTAATTCTTTTTGCAATTAAATTTCTTTTGGAAATATTAGCTAATTTCTAAGTTTACATATTTGCTGAGCTGCAACTGCAGACAAGTTCAAAGTATGTCATGGGAAAGTACATCAGAAAGTAATAAATTGACCAAAAATTTCCATGAACAAATGAAGTCCATATATCTCTACTTATCTAAATACTTATTATAAATGTATTTCACCCTTATATTTTTTACATTTTCTAGGATACATAAGAGCAACTTTAAAATATGAATCAAGAAACTGCAAGCTGATCTTCTACAACAAATTATTTAAGGGAAATATATCATACCAAGTTTTCTGCTGCAGATTTGAGTAGTATGGGTTCTGAATACGTATATCAATAATTATCAAATTCACTAAAAGATTCATCACTTTACATTACTTAGCTAATAATATGATATGTGATGTTTCTCTTCTACTAAGTCTAGAAAAGCATGACAGACTAATTTTAGTGTGTACCAAGTGCATTTATATATCCTACATTTCTCTCTTCAAGGACAGACTTTGACAATGTGTTGCAATATACAAAAATTTTGAGACCAGAAAAATAAATTACAAAGTCATCATGAAATAAATGTTTCAGAATAGCTGAATCATAGCCTATGAGAGTGAAAAATATATTTATCTAAACCTTTCTTTAATTGTCATTTCTTTTTGGTTGTTAGAAGCATCTGTGCATAGTCTAACAACAGGCATTGACACATTTTACTTTGCCAAGTATCTTGACAGTAATAAAATGCTTTGCTGAATAGCTGATAATTGATCATAGCTGGATGGATCCTGTTTAAGTTTAATAGCTTCTCTATTAAAAACCAGAATGCACTGCAAACACTAATGTCACTTCCAGGTTTCTGTTTGTTTTTTTGCCATTGAATTTTTTAAAAAGCTTTCAATGAACTAAATAATACTTTAGCTATATCTTGAAATTTCAGCAACACTTTTTTAAGAAAAATGTGGTGTCTTGTTGTGAATATATTAATAATATACCAAGGTTTTGATCAGTAATATGATCAATAATAGATGCACTATTTTAACCTAACACATAACATTTATATTGAAACCTTTAAGATATGCTACTGCTTTGTCTAGTAAAAATATTTTCTCAAAGAGATAGTTATGCATTCATCAATGGAAACTTTTAAATGAACAATAACAACAGAAGAAAAATGTTCTAGAAGAATTATCATTAAATTTAGTGTCTTTTTTCTTTTTTTAATTCAACAAATGCCTTTGAGTGCTGAGTTCTGGGCATTGTTTTAGGTGTCAGGGTAGAGAAATAAAAGGATAGGGAATGAAGGCAAAAACCCTGCCTTGGACAACTCATGTTTACTGTTGCAACAGGTAGTCATCTCTTTGAGGTGGATATGGCATAGATCTATGTGTGTATCCGAGATCCTGAAGAGTGAATGGTTAAGAGGTAAATCTATAATAATATGGATCATTTAAACTACTATAATTGTTTCTAAAATAACAAAATTCCATAAATATAGGTTAAAATATCAGCAAATCAACAAATTTGTCAGT